>SCLD01090625.1:0-13144 GCA_004367895.1 Oikopleura longicauda | reverse complement strand
ATTATTGATCATAGAGATATTGCCTCTCAATTGATCCGTCCGTTTTTTGCTGAACCACTTCCAAATTTTGAATTTAGAGATTCAACTGAGTCCCTTGAAATGCAATCGGAAGATTTTGCTACTTCCACTCAGATAATAAGAAAAGCCTCATCTGTCCCACAGATTTCTGCGAATGATCAAACAGCAAATGACGTTCAAGTTGTCGAACTAGAGGAGATCTCGAATGAAAATGTCAAAACTCTTGACTTGATCAAGTCAAAATCTTTAATGTCGGTGGAACTCTCTGACAATTCTTTGGAACTGAATGAAATGATCCCGGCAAAACAACATCCAGTGCGCTCAACTCGAAACAAAGTCCCCATTTATGTGGATCCACCAAGCGAATAATTCTAACTGAATAACGAATGGATATGACCTGCCCTTTGCCTGCCCCATAATGCCATAATCGGCCCTTCTCAGGGCCACCAAACGAACTTTGTTTTCTCTCTAATTTTATTCATTAATCACATGATAAGAAATAGTAAGATTAACTATTGAGATAATCTCAATTATTTGTATTCCATCCAATGAATTCTTTATATGGAATTCCATATTGTGAAACAAAGTATTCTTCAAACAAATTATCCAAAATGATGATATTTGCGAACACTTTTATTTGGTCCGAATTCAAATTTATATTATATATAGATTGTTCAATAATTTTTTGTTTGAAAAGAAAAAATATCCCCTTAATATGGTACAAACGTTGACTTTCATGAAGGCTCAAATCTCGACCTTTCTTGGTGAGAGGTGGGAGCTCTGTCATCAAAAGGGAGTAACTCCGAAAGACCTTATGTCGTAGAACACACAGTAATCGACCTGAATTCCAATCAGTTCGAGTATTTAGAAGGTCAACATTTTGAGTTATTTCTTTTTTAACATAAAAAAGATTATCTCTTAACTCCATCCAAATAGGAAATTGGAATTTGGAGTCGACACTCAATGATAAATCCCACATAGGCCATTGTCTCAACTCCATCTCTTGCTGACCTCGATTATATGCACGGAAAACCCGTTCCGGCATCGGAGTGGGACCGTTTGGCAAGTGACACTCCCTAAAGTGTTTTTGAAATAATTCTAAGGAGTTGAAAATTTGACCAAATTGAGAGGGAAACAAAAGATCGTACATTTGTTTTCCATCTCCTTTTTGAACCTCGCCTACTTTAGAGGAATGATTAATGATCGGAACAGTTGCGAAAGTTGTACAGTGAAATTCAGCAGCCAAGCGAAGTCTAATTACCATTAAGTCACCGTCGAAATTGGGGTTTGTTGACAGTTTAGACCAAGGGACGAGATTCGTACGTAGAACCAAATGTTCAGTTGGGTACTTGACGTCGATTATACGCTGAAAAGGACGACGGTTGAATGCAGTGGTGGTTTCTGCCCATGGTAATTTATTAGTTTCCGTGTCGATCACACAAGCCGGACAAATCAGCTGTGTGTGCTGAGCATCAAATTGTTGGATGTTTTTAGTTATTATCTCATCATCGTGAAACGCCTTTCGCAGGTGAAACTTTGATTTTGTGTCCAAATTACAGTAAATTTTTTCAAAAACTAACGGTTCTCGTAATATATATTTGTTCATCTCGATCAAACTTGACTTTTCTGGGTTAGAATGACAGTTCTAATATTTCATAGGCTTCTAGGTGGGGTTGTTTTTATTTGAACACGAAAGTTCCATCACCAGGAATGGTTTTGTTTATCCGGAACTTTTCCGTATTGATTATTAAAAAGAAAATTTGATGACTCATGACAAAATATTCATTCTTTCTTTTAATGCTTTTAAATTTTTGGTTACGTTTTTCCTCCGCGAAGCTCAACTGTCAATTTGGTGACATCCGAATATCGTAAATACTTTAAGAAAGGTGATTCATCATTCTGTCTCCCCTCTGTCCTTATAAATCAAATGGCCATCACTTTTAAAGAAAGAATTAATATGAAAACATTGGCCTTAGATCATCTTATAGAGATATCAAATCTGACCGAGATTGAGGCGGCTGTGTCTTTGTATCAGCTGTTTCTTGGAAATTTTAGTATAGTTAATTCTACAAATGAAAATAACGCACAACGTCAAAGAATATTTAAAGCGAAACAGCGTGGGTTTTTTCAGAACTTTAAAGAATTTCTAGATACAAATCAGATTGAGAATGTCTGTTATTATTTCCGACTATCTATTAACTATTGGTATTGTCCCAATAATGGAGTTCCTATGAACTGTCTGGTCCCCAAAATAGTGAAAACTGTTCATATAGACAATAATGTTGGTGTTTTGAATTTATTAATTGACCGTAAAAGATTTTTTGATGACCAAAATGAAGAAGTTTTTATTAAAGGACTAAGGATAATAGTTGATCATTCATATCTTAAAACAATTCGAACTCAAACCAAAAATTTTATCGATAATGTAGCCTCACTTTCTGGAAGATCAAGTGTGAACTTGTCGAGGGTTTGGCCGGCATCATTTTCGGTATTTGATGAGCGCCGATTCGCGCGACTTTTCAATTTCGGGTTCGAAATTTGGGTAGTTGATGCGAAATATTGTATTAAAAATGAAGAAGTTGTGATGACTAAGAAATGTGTTTATAAATCTTGCCAACCAAGTTTTATTGTTTTACAATATATTGGTAATTATTGGGATAATAATAAAGAAATAATTAATTCCTCAGATTTATTTATTCTCAGAAATAAATCAGATTTCAAAATTTTATATTGTCCCAAAACATGGTGTTTTTACAACACGACATGTACACGAGATTTTGAAAATCATTGTAAATCGTGTACAAATAAATCAAAAGTCAAGTATAAACAAATATGCTTAACTAATGAATCTGCTAAAGAATACTTGATCAGAACTAAGACAATCCCCGATTTTGAATCCTATAATCTTGTAAGCGTTGATATCGAAACTCTAAATGACCCCGAAAACCAACAAATCAGTGAATTCACATTTCTTAGATCGACCCACAAATTATTATCTATTTCGACAACAACTAATTTTAATGGAAATAAAACACTCGTTTTCGTTCGCCGGGATTTTACAGAGGCAAGCCTTATGAAAGTGATCCAAGATTTTTGGGAACATTTACTTGATCTACAGACGAAGCATTTAGCCTCATTTCCACAAGAATTTCACTCAGCCCTAGAAACAATTGAACAAAAAATTTCCGAGAAACCAGCGTTTAAAGTCAGGTCACTTTTATTTTCATGTCGGCGATATCTTAGAAATCTTTTCACATTGAAAGCGGTCACGTACAATGGGGAGAGATATGATATGCCAATTTTGTTTCCAGCCTTGCTCAAACTTTGGAATCCAAAATCTTCAACGAGTAGATTTGACCCTTTGAATGTTGTTCGGAGAGGGTTGGGAATAATGACTCTCGAATACCGTCAAATTCAATTCGTGGATGCGAGAAATTACTTCCCAGCGGGAAATCTTGACAAATTCGGGAAAATTTTCAAAGTTGAGGATTTAAAACTTTGTTTTCCATATGAAGAATACACCACAATTGAAGAACTAAAAGAAGCAACAGATTGGCCTCCATATAGTGCCTTTAAAAGCACGATTAGTTGTTACAATGACATTTCAAATCTCTATCAACAACTTAAACTTGCCTTTTTAAAGGCAGAAGAATTTTTTTCCATCACGTGCCATGATTTTTTTGAGCAATTCGATGTATATGAAACCTTCACAAACTATACTCCTTCTCTAACATTTCCAGAAAATCTAGCTTTTAATGACCTTGCAGTACAAGTTTTCAGTACTGATCCAGTCCTTTATGTTGAGTCATGGATTAAATTTGAAGAATTTAAGCATCTTGGTGAATGTCCAAATATGCTAGAATATTTAAAGTTATATAATTCGATTGACACAAAAGTTACGACAGCTGCGTTCACAAAAATGGTTAAAGTATTTAAAGAACAATTTGGCGAAAACCTTCTAGATTATCCAAGTCTCCCTGGTGTTGCATACCGTATTATGTGGAAGCATTACTCATCGTTCATCAATAAGCCATTTACATTTTCTCCACAATATGGCTGGATAGCGAAAGAAATTCGTGATGACGCAATTCAAGGCGGTTTATGCGTTCCACTGCATAGACATGTTGAGGTTGGCAGTCTTGGAACGGAATACCCTGATTCAGTTTATTATGCAAATGACGGAAGAAGATATGAGGAAGTCATCGGGGTGGATGCTGCCAATTTGTACGGATTTTCAATTTCAGAACCACTTCCGGGCGGCCATGGAATAATTTATAAGCGTCTTACAGGTGGTAAATTTTCCTCAAAACTAATGGTTGATCAAAAAGAGAATCCAAAATCCCGGAATTACAGCAAAGAGGCCATCGCGTGGCTCTGTTGGTGCCAGAGTCAAACGGAATTTCAAACTGTTAAAATCGAACACTATCTCAACGGTGGTGAAAGAGAGATTACTCTTGAAGATACTGTATTTCATCCAGATGGATTCTGTCAATTGGGTTCTGTGATGCATTTTTTTCAGTACCATGGATGTTACTGGCACGATCATGGTTGTGAAATTTCGCGAAAAAGCAAGCGTGTGCAAAACAGTCATGAGTTTCAAATTCGATGTGCTAAAATCGACAAATTGAGTGAAAAATATGGAGTTCTACATCGTATCTATGGCTGTGAATGGTCAAAACTCAAGCGAAATATTGAAATCGAAAATCCTTTTGATATTTTCCCTGGCAAAGAAATTGTCAGTGAAATCGACATAATTAACGCTGTTATTAATGATAAATTATTTGGTCTCATAAAGTGTGATATAACTTCACCAGAAGACGTCATAAACCGGTACATGTCAGTTAATTATCCACCAATCACCGCTAAAATAACACCGGACGAAGAAATGATTTCACCTGAAATTCTAAGACGAATGAAATCGAGTGGTAAAAAAATCCCTGAACAGCAGTTAACACAGGTTAGACGAAATTTTCAACTATTTCTAAGTTATGATTCAGACATTCCACGCAAAAGCCCACTTGATCACAACGCCAGTATTCAAATACTATCATCAACGTGGTATGCTATTGACGAATGTCGAGTACGTGATTCAATATTCTTGTGATCGTCCATTGGCCAGTTTCGTTCAGAAAATGACTCAATGCCGTATCGATGCGACTCGAAATAATCAAGATGAGTTGGCACAGTTGTTCAAGGTTATTAACTGCCATATCACATCACTCAAACCATACATATTTTTGAATATAATCTTTTTCAGCTCGTTGTCAATAGTTCCTACGGGAAATGTGGACTTAACAAGGAAAAGCAACGAAATTATTCTTATTACTCGACAAACAAAATTTTCAAACCAATTCCCAATGGGGCGGACAGCTCATTACGCCAATTAAGAAAAACTGGCAAAAAGATCCGTGAGGATCCATTTACTATCAGCATGGACGATGTGATTGGGGAATATCCGACAAATCAAATTGAGTTTGTTAAGCGAAAAAGGTCTTATCAAGATGTCACGTGCATTCATTTCTCACATTTTATTTTATCAAGTGCGAAACTTAAAATGCTCCAGTTTATTGATCATATTATTGACTTTTGGAAAACTGATAGTGTTCGTCTTTTATATACAGGTAATATTAGTCGAGAAAGAATGAATTAATATTTTTTCATCAGACACCGATTCAATTTTCTTTGCTCTGAGTGTTCCATTCACAGAAATAGCCAAACCAGAAACTGCCAAATATTATTGGGACAATGTGTACCCCGAGTGGTTCTACGATGCAGAAAAAGACAATCCTGATAAAGCACGTAAACCCGGTGTTTTTAAACGAGAATTTCACGTGACAAATGGTTCATTTGTTGGTCTGAGTAGTAAGGTATGTTCTGAAATTAACAAACGTCATCAAAATGAACCATTTAGTGTTATTCCATATTGGACCGTGAAGCTCACATCCAAAAGAAAGCCACTAAAGGTATCACTCAAAAAACCCCCCTGGAACACGATGGATTCATTCAAATTCTATATGATTCATCTGAAAAACGAACGCTTCAACCACGATTCACCTTTTGTAAGAAGACGAATACAATGAAATGTATCACGCAATCTAAAATATCATTGAATCCTAATCTTACAAAACGTTTCGTCTTACCAGACAAAGTTCGAACTGAACCATTTAAAAAGAACGGAAAATTTATTTGAATTAAAGCTAAAATCACTTTTTAAATATTTTCTCAATTTCAGAAATGCCCCAACGAGTTTTAGTAGGGTTTAGCAACGGTGAAAGAAAACGGCTTCAGACTTATCTTGAGGATGAAAACGTTGAACTTGACTATTTCGATCTTGATGGAGTCTTGAAAAAAATTCAGAAGCATAAGGTAGGGGTGGGTTATTGATATGCGTCAAGTCGGTCAGTATTTTTCAGAGATGGACAACTATTACATAGAACACCCACGTAAACATCCTTTAAACATGTCAATTGGTAAATAATTATTTCATGTAAAATTTATATAGTGATATATTTTAAGTGATTAAAAATAATGGCAAACCTTGGAAAGATCATGTTGATCAAATTGTGAAATGTTTCAAGTATCCACTTGAGATTCGAATTGACTTTTACTGCCTGACTGAGAGTTTGACAAGGTAATTTTACTTTTAAGATATGAATTATCTTATTTTTACAGACCAAACGATCTTCTGTACGCAAGTTCGGGGACCAGTTTTAATGAAACAAAAATTATTGAAGACGACGAACAATTAGAAGTGTTGCTTGAAGAGGTCACAGATTCACCAAATGAGAAGATTCTAGAAGCACATTACAGTGCTAGACTACGTGACTCCTCATCTGGGATCATTATTCGTGATATACTTGCAATGAAACTATTTGTAAAACGCTTTCAATATGAGTCAGCTTATCAATTTTTCTGATTTATTAAAATATAATCACAATAAATAATCATTTTGAATCTAATTTTTTCAATTTCTTCGTCAAGATTATACATAGGTCTGTCTGATCTGCTCAGTATCAATTTTATTCTCCATTTGGTCCAACAGCCGGCTCATTTTCCGCCGATCATTTCTCACGTTGTTTAATTCTGTCTCCAAGTTATGGATCAGAATAATTAACCCAGCAATTAATTGTTCTTGTTTACAAAAATCATTACGTTTTTGAAAAATTTTCTGGTAGATTTTTTTAAACATTTTTTTATTTGAAGAAAAAAGTAAATAGAATCACAGTAAAACAGAAAGTTAAAAATCAAATGCAAAATTTGGTGGCGTTGTTGTCATCTTGGTAAGAATTGTTCTCAAATCATCAGTTATTCCGTTGCCAATAATAAATTCTTCCAAATTTTTAATTTGGCAAACATCCAAATCTGTCATTGATTGACATACGATTTGACAAAAGTCGCGTGCTCGTATGACTCTGAAAGAAAATGGTTTCCACTCGTTTATGAGCAAACATTTATTGAAATGTTCTAGACAATTTTTGAATTCGTCCTTTTGTGTGTTCGTGAACTGAATGATCGGACGAACATTTAGTTCTTCAACCACTGAATCATCCAAAAAGGCATTATCTTCGGCCGTGGGCTGAGATTCATCACTGCTTTCATCGCTACTCATCAAGAGATTTATTGATTTTTCTTTTGAACATTCCATAGCATCATCGGACAAAACTATTTCAGATTCCTCTTCTATGTCAACTGACTTGAAAAACAACCTTTTTCTAGATTTAGAAGTTTTTTGATCACGTTTTTCGTCACGTGGTCGTTTAGATTTTACAGGTGTTGGTGGTATTTTCACATCGGAAGAACTCAGATTTCGATTTTTGTTTGAAATTGGAGTGCCACTCAACTCATTGATTGTTACATCACTGATTTGATTGGAAGATGATTGAAAATCTCTAGTAACGACGTCTTCATTCTGTTTGCTTTTAGTGAGATGTTTCGTATTACTCACTCGTCGATCCAGATATGCCCATTCATTGTAGTGAATTTTCCAGGTGGAGTTAGATAGAGAAGTGAACATCGTTCAAAAAATAGATTAACGACTGGAAACACTTTTCGTAACATTAAAATGCCTTCTTCATCATTTTCAGTAGGCCAATTCATGTATTTTCCCTTTGGAAAAGATAAATTGGGACAAACAATCATTCCATCTTTCTTATCAAAAAGCTCGAAGTTCAAACCGTCACGTTGTAACATTCTTATCATTGTACATCTTTTAGATATTTTGATAATTCCAGAATGAATTTGAACACCATTGATCAGTACTAATTGAAATTGTACGGCCTTGAATGCCATTTTCAATTTAGGGGGGTAGTCAATTTCAGCCACTGAGTTTTTCCCTTGAACCAATGTTAATTTTTCTTGTACATCAGCTACAAAAACCAATAATTGATATTGAAGTGATTCATTTAGATTGCACAGCTGCTTTAAGTCAAGATATTCTACGATAATTGGTTCTCTACCCTTAAAATGCTGGTCATAAACTTTCAACGTGCTTTTTACTCACGATTAGTTAGTTTTTCACAAATAAATTTTGTCTCGGTATCCTCACAACTTTGAGCCAATGATGGGTTGTATTTACACAACATCACAACACGTTGACATCTTCTGGCGAATTTGGCAATTTTTCTCATAGCATCAATCTCATCTTCCCAATATGGAAATGCATCCGAGTCCATATTCATAGAATACTGATAATCAAATGCAATTGGCTGTTCTTTTTTCTCGAACGAACAATAGGCTTCAAGATCGGTTCTAAAACGATTGAGATTCAAAACTCCAAGTTGCATTGAATCTGCAATTCTTGTATCAATATGAAGGTCATTTTTGCCAATGACTATGACATTTTTTAAAACTACAACTTTGCCAACGGGTAACGGCATGAAATGAAGTCTGGGAATACAGTGTGCTTCGAGACCACATACAAGTGTTATCGTTGTGAAAAATGAGAGACTTTGATAAAGATGGAATTTGTATTCTATAAATTCGCCATATGGATTAACTTCGATCGTTGGTTTATCAAAGAGGACGCCGATCATGTGAACTCTTTCTCGATAATCAAAGAGTTCGCTCTCTTTTGAAAAGTAAAACCTGAAAATATGTTAAAGGTTGTTTCTTTAACGTAATTTGTGTAAACCTCTTGTCATTGGTCATTTCTGATGAAAATAAAAGGTGTGAAATTATTTTTATCCAATCAGCGATAAGATACCCTTTTCAATTCTTATATATATCGTGTTTAGCGGAGGACTTTTTTCAAAAAGTCAAATTAAATGAAGAGCTGCAGTAATTTCAAAAATTACTTCGATTATATCGAAGAGTGTTTGGATTCGTTCCAAGTAACAGAATCAACAACTTCATCAGAGATGACCGATGCAATTAGTCACTCAATGGAATCAACTTCTGTAACACCGAACGAAACAACGGCTGGAAAAGTAGGAGAGACTACTCAAGAAAATCTCGAAATAACTGTTTTTTGGGAAAATTTTGAGGGATCATCTGAACTCATTTCACCGGATACAAAAACGATCCAAAAAGCCAAATTCAATTACTGGCCAACTGTATTAATAACAGCTGGCGGATGGTTTGTTCTCGCTTTTTTTGTATTTGCATGCTACAAATACAAAAAACGGTACAGAGTCAGACATCCAAGCCCAGAGATTGAAATGGATTATATTCCAGTGAAAAAACGAGTATCAAAAAGACCAAGAGCGGAACGAGACACAATTGTTCACAATTCTGTGGTTTCACCATCCGACAATCAAATTAGCGTTGTCTAAATTGCAAAAACAATGAGTCATTGAAGATTCACCATCAACGTTCCAGTTTAAACCGGAAATAACCTCGTGACTCGGCCCTTTTCAGGGCCACCCTATAAATACAGCATTCGCAGAACTTTTGATCAGAATATAATTTTGATCAGAGAGATGACGACTTTTTCCAATATTGAGATCGACTGTAAATTATTAAGTTTAACAATCAGTTACCAGTTCAAAACCGTTTACATCAATTTTCAAGCACGAAACGATGTTTTTTATGATCATGAAGTTAACCAGCACAAAATCGTACCACAGTGGGAGCGTGCACGGTTAAAGTTAAGTTACTCAGATTTGTCAGAAGTCAGATCACTGCAATCGTTTTTTGAAAATCAGATTATAACTCTCAAAGCAGTTTTACGATTAATAAATGGAAAATTCGAACCCGAAATAGCCAAGGACTACTCTAATAAAGATATTAAAGTTTTAAAAGTTCTCAGTCTAGAGAAAAAATGAGAATAACATCGGGTCGCGTCTTTAGTGATAATTATATTCTTCAACATCCTTTTTTGGGTATTCTTTCGGGTTCTAGTGGGTAAGTTATTGTGCAATTAAAAATTAAAGTGCTAAGATTTTTTAGGAGTGGAAAGTCTAGTTGGATCGAACGGCTTATTGATGAAAATAAACTCTCAATTAAACCAAAGATAATCCGATATCATTATCCCGAAGCTTTGCGAAAACCACCTGTCCGCTGGTGTGAAAAGTTTAGCAATATTCAGGTCGAATATGAACGCGGCTTACCTAGTCAAGCTGAGTATTGGGCAAAAATTGAAAGAAATACTTTAGGTTTGTATGAATAAACTTGAATTTTTCTGAATCAGTGTTAAGTCATTTTGGATGACCTTTGGGACGAAGCTAGTAATAGTATTGAAGTGGCTAATGCATATAAGATATACGCCCGAAAAAGAGGCTATTCACTTATAGTTGTGACTCAATCATTTTTTCAAAATCGAAAATATGGTAAAATAATAAGGTTTGTAAAATTCTGTCATAATTTTTTTTATATCTGATTTTTAGAAATAACATAAACTTGCTTGTTATTTTCGAATGTTTTGGTAACGCCGACGAAAATTTGAGAATCGCCCGTCAAATCGGCATGATAAAAGAGTTTAAAGAAGCGAAAAAAGTCTTTGACAAACCTTATGGATATATTATGTTTAATCTGAGTCCAAATATACTTGGTCCAATGTTCCGTGTTTGCGTTAATTATTTTTCTGAAAATTACCCTTATTATCCTTTATTCTATACACGCGAATGAGATTTATTTTTACTTTAATTTGTTAAGAAAATGCCCGAACACGTGTATTTACCATTACAGAAATTTAAAGAACTAGTGGATTATACAAAGAGGTCTCAGGATATCATAACTGGTTTTATTAAAAAGAAATCAAAGCATGAGAGAACTCAGGAACCGCAACAAGAAAATATCAAACTTGAAAACACAAAAATCCGGAAGCGGAAAACTGTCCCGCAAAAACCCAATTCAAAAACTAAAAAATTCCGAGCCTCCGAGGAGAAACACCAGACTGAATCCAAAGCCGCCGACACCACCATCATCACCGACGATATCTCGTCCGACAACTCCGGCAGTGAATCCGGTTCCGAAGAAGATGCCTTCTGATTTAGAACAATTTTATACAAATCTAGATAATCCTTTGGCAATGTTTTTCAATAAATAAAATATTTCTTAACTTAAGTTGTTGAAAAACTATTCAGCCTATTCTGGTAATACAGCAGAAATTCTAAATACAATAGATGGTTATAGTCGACATAAACCTCGAAGAAAAATTTTTCCAAGGCGACTCACTTTCGTGCCTAATGTCTACCACACTTTATTCGCTGACTTGATAGGTGGGTGAATAATACTGAAATATTTGGCTTATTTTCAATTAGATTATAAAAAATATGATGGACATGCCAAAAATCGAAATTTTTCTTATATCTTGACACTGGTTGACGGATTTTCCCGGAAGGCATACACATGTCCTCTGAAAACAAAACGTGCGGCTGAGACCGCAGCTGCCCTAGATGAAATTCTGTCTGGCATGGCTAACCCTTATACATTCTTTGCGTCAGATTCCGGAAATGAATTTTTAACGCGAAATCCAGATTTGAAAAGTGTACTGGAAACAAAACATCATCTCCAGTGTTACACGCTTGGTGGTGAAATAAAGGGTGGTATGATCGAAAGGTTCAATCGTTCCCTTAAAGAACGCATAGCACGTTACATGACTCAGAACAAAACTTTCATTTGGGTCGATGTGTTGGATGAAATCACTAATTTGTATAATAACTCAAAACACTCATCAACCGGTGAAACGCCAAATGATGTCGGATTCCATAATGCCGACAAAGTCCGAGCAAAACTTTACGGAAATAAGGGAACAAAAGAATGTACTCTGAAGATTAACGACATTGTACGAATCCCAACCAACAAAACGATCTTCACGAAAGGTTATGCCGCAAACTGGTCTAAAGAATTATACACGGTCGCTATAGTTGAAAAAAGTTTCAACCGTTGCTGGTACAAAGGTAGACACATTTCCGTTAAGTCGTAGGTTAATTAAAATTTAAGTGAAAGACGCAGATGGTAAAGACATCAAACGAATTTGGTACCGTCAACAGTTGAATTTAGTTGCGAGGTCATGAAGAGATTTATAAAATTAACTAGTGATTTCAAAAATTTCACGGCTAAAATGGAGGGCACGGTTTTAATTTTGGAATGGACATGTGCCTTAAATTTAAGTTCAATTAAAGAACTTAGTCTTTTGAACTGTCAGATTTGTCCGTTGGTAAGCCAACGACATGGTTACGCTGTGCCAGTGTATTCAAATCTGGTCAGAGGGAAAATTTTCAATCCTAAAAATGAAATTGCTTCCATCTACATTCCAAAAACTTCCAGAGCCATTCCGAATTCCACTGAACACGGTGAGTCACGATGAGTCACTCAGGGTTATAAAAGGCCAAGTTCAGGTTCATTTCCGAAAAAATACGATCACGTGGACAGAGTAACATTCCTTTTCGAGAATATATCTTTGGACTTGGATTCTAGCTTAGAGCACCTTTACGTATCAATTACTTTGTGTCTATATGAGGAGACGTCGTAATGCTTCCAAAGTACGACCTAGAAAACGTCAATATAAACCTAGAACCCGCAGAAGAAAACGCCGAGCTTAGAATTCTAGAGCTTTTTATACGCATAATTTGTAAAACATTCAAAAGATGCAATCGTATGAGAAAGAATATGAGGGAGTTTTTCAGCAAGAGAACATTGTTGAAATTACTCCCTTGTTCAACACAGAGGAAAAATTAGGCAGGTT
>SCLD01090612.1:0-13149 GCA_004367895.1 Oikopleura longicauda | reverse complement strand
CCACCATGACTGTATTCTCGTTGCGGCAGCGTTTCGACGGAGTTCACGCATCTTCATAATAGCAAGATATCGCCGTCCAGCAGTTTGAAGTTGAAGGGCAATTTGCTTTATCTTTAGGTATTTTCGACGATAAATAAACATTTTGACGAATCGTTGAATGATGCCAGCAGATTTATTGAGTCTGTCTATACGCCACTTTTCCATCATTGCTACTTGGCCAGCTCGGAAGAAAATTTTTGTTTTACCAAAAGCGTATTTATCATCATCGGGAATCAAACGACGGAGAAGAACTTCACAACTCTTTCTCGGTTCAAGCTTGGCCTCCTTCTCTACTAAAAGTACGCGGTAACGTGTGCGGAAATCTTTGTACGTCCATCTTCCAGGAAACCCTGCTGCGGATAGACGGACAGTTTCGAGCACACCACAAGCTCTCAATTGTTCGACTGCTCGGCCAAGAGTAAAAGAAAATTCGGCCTTATCATCATTGGGTTTGATACAACGAACGTAATGGGGCGTGGTTGAATTGAGTTTGTCCATTAATTTTTTTAAACTTTCGGAAAATTGACGACCAACAGTCCTTTTGAGTGATTTGCTCCTTGCTCCCGGTCGCGTCGGTGCTGATGACTTTGGCTTTTCTTCGGCTTTTGGTTTAAACAGTGATGCTACGGGATCAAATTTTGACCCTCTCAAAATAGCGACCTGTTCTTCGTTAACCGAGTCCCGGTTCTTCCCAACAAAGTCGACCACTTGGTACTCTACATTATCAGCAAAATGCCTTATAATAAATGCCACATTGGAAGTCCGTGGTTTGTCAAAATTTTTGTGTTTCTTGAGATGTCGATCATACATTTTTCTTGCCCATGACTCATCGCCACCTTTTGGCATTTTACACTCTTCATCGAGCAAATCCAAAATACCAAGTTTGTTTTCAATAAGGTCAATACAAGGTTGGTTATCATAAAATTCGATTTTTGTCCAATTAAGTTTTTCGCGCTGATATTCTTCTTGTTCCAATTTGAACACGTGACAACAAAACTGTTGTTGTAGTTTTTCGTTTGCATAATTGATACAAAACTGTTCAAATGAGTTAATCTCAAATGTTTCGAAACCATAAATATCGAGTACACCAATCGTATTTTTTGTCTTTGTCTCTTGACTGGTTTTTCAATGTTCAAGTTGACGCACCAGAGGTGTGCATATTAACAACCGACTCAAATTCGGTGCCAGTTCATTCATAATATCAAATTTATTTATTTTGATATTCTCGTGGTTCGCTGAAAATTTCATGGTAATCTATAAAGGGAGTAAAAAGTTAGAAATTGTAAGCCTTCACTTGTGTATGCCTATTCATAGGTTCAAATTCGGTTGTGAATCGGCTGTAAATAAAAATTATATTTTTTGGAGCAACCGAATCACGACCGAATTTTAATCGGCCACAGGTTCAAATTCGGTTGTTGATTCGGGTGGCGACGAAATTGAAATTCACAGATTTACAAGCGAATCTGAATCGGTACTTGATTAAAAATCGGTTAATTTTCAGTTGAAAATCTGGTACTGAATATTATTAACCGATTGTAAATATGCACACCTCTGCCGTCAACCCTTGCAAAAGTGGATGAATCACAACCAGGCCTTGGTGAGTAGTGAGGCATTAACTTGATCGACTATCATATCAAAAAGTTGAGCATAAATGAATTTCGATAAGGCATCTTTCGCTGTCATTGCTTCATCGATACGTAGTGGCTTGTCAAATACATCTCCAACAGTTTGAATTCTTCTGTGGCCCAACCATTGAGCCAACTGTGTCTGCTCAACACCAAGAAGATCACAAACATGGCTCAACGGTTTTTGATTAAAATCAATCTTTGTAGAATCAGACCCGGAATCTTCAAGAACAACATTTCCAAGATGTAGAATGGCCGCTAACACCCGGAGTATCAAACTTTGTTGCTTTATATATGGTCAAACAATATATCATAATAATTAATTCGTATTATATCATATAGTAATTTAATATCACAGCATCCATTTCTTACATAAAACTATGTTTTCTTTGATGTCAGAATATAATGAGAAAACTTACAATAGTCGGCTTAATTAAAATACTTGATCTCAAGAATGGATCTGAATGTGAAAATTATTGTTACAGAACAATATTCCTTTGAACCAACACCAAGTAAAGTCAATGCATATTGTGTTTCTCGAAACTCTTTTGCGTCGTCCATTCTATCCACTTTACATTTGATTAAAAAAATGTTTTCACTGTTTCCAAGAAAAGTGCTTTCGTCAAGTAAGGAAGTTAAATAAGTTATGCAACTCATTAGACAAAGCAGTTTCATTGCAAAAACGAATTAATGAAAGCAATCAAAGCAAACGTTATTCGAATTCCTTCCGGTTGCTCTATGAGTCATAGACTATGACCACCTTTGACAGCTTTTGAACTTCGTTCAATTACGTATTAGTATATTTTTTTATCAATTTCCTTCAATACAATCACCACAAGTAAGATATTTGTAATCAGTGATCTCTTTCAAATGCAATGCTGCTAACTGAACATGGAGTTATTATTGGTTTTGTTATATAGGCGGACTCGAAAATGGCCTGGACAGCCGGATACAGCCGGAACAGATTTTGGGATTTTATGTCCGAGGTATTTCCGTGTCTACCTATTAATCACAGCAGGTACAGTATATAATTTGAGAATACCACTTGTTTGCAAGAGATATTCTCGAATATGATGCTAATTCTTGTAAAATGGATGAAGAATAAAGGATTTAGTACCTATAGCAGCAAAAATAATCTTCTAGAAAGATATTTTGCTATTTCATCTAAATAAGGAATACATGACGTTCTTTGAAAACCTTTATGGTTTTTAATCAAATGAGGTTACTAAACATGCGGTGACATTAAGTACTTTTGTGCGGTCCGACACCCTTTAAAAGCAATATCCAGTTCACAGGTCTTACACCTACGACTTTTACCCACGCACTGGATACCGTGTGAAGCCACCATATAGCCCACACCCTAAACTAAGCCATGAACGACCTGATTTTGATCATGAGTCTTTTAAAGAGCGTCACCAGCTTACTCCATTTCATGCATTCACCTCATTTTCAATGTCATTAGGGAACCCGAGGCTCTAAAATACATTTCAAGCCAGGTTCATTGGCATTAAATGTAACATATCATTTGTTCTAATCTATTGAAATGTAATCACTTCAATCATAAAAGTGAAATGAAAAATCACTTACAAGATGTCGGAACTAAATTAAAACTAACCATCTGAGATAAAAGTCCATTCCAGAAAATTCAAGATCTACTTGAATTTACCATACGTATATTATGGTTTCAATGAATTTAGAGTTCAAAAGTCGTTTAGGGCAAGTTGAAAAGGAAGTTGGTAACGAAATGGTTTTGGGGTTTGGGCTTACCTGGGGATCAGACTGTGCAGCAGCTACTAGTTGGTAAAATATATGATAATTTCTTTCATCAGGTCCCGGACGGACAACACGTGATTTTTCTTTGAAATGGTTCAAAATCAACTTTAGTGTAGAAAAATTGAGAGGGTCATCGGAGGATGTTGTTGACTAGAATTATCTCTAGAATTCCAGAAAGTCAGAAGTTGTCAGGGTGGCTAGTCCTTGTTTACGTTTATAACCGTTTTCCTAATAAGTAAGTTCGCATTTGTGCACCACAGATTTGATTTCTTTCGTCAAATAAAAGCTCAATATATTTTCCAAATCGTGACGAATTATCATTTCTGGTTGTTTTTGCGTTTCCGATTGCTTCCATGATAGGATTTGACGCCAAAACTTTTTGATTTACGTTTTCTTTATTATTTGAAGAAGTACCACCGACTGCAGCAAAGAATTTCATCGAGAATTTAGCGGAAACAGTTTTACCGGCACCTGATTCACCGGTGACAATTATACTCTGATCTTGATTAAATCTGGACATGTTGGTAAACGCATTATTAGCAATGGAATAAATGTGAGGGTCCAGTTCGGCATTATCCCTCTCACGATATAAATCAATGAAATCTAAATTGTGTTCATCCCGTTCTTTTCCGATAATCCAGCAAATCACCAGAGAACAATATCGATACTCGGAAAATATTTGAAACACGTTATCAATCGGTATAAGCGAACGGCGAACAGGGAAAGGGATGAACATATTCCTTGATCATATATTGGACATGATTTGTAAGGATTGATTGCGACTAAAACAATTCCGCAGTATGTGTAGACGTGTTCCCGATGCACAAAACGTTCTTTCAAACTATTCAGAACGGCTGCTTCGTGTAAAAATGACAAAGCTGTCAAATCATTTTCGGCTTTTTGTTAGTTATACAGCGATTCCCGTTTTCCCACATCCGATTTCAACCTCACGTCACGCCTTTTCTACTCAAATAGCGAAAAATATTGCGCTGTTTAACGGTCCTAAAAGCATATCCGGGTTCCGTAAAAATGGTACACCATTCTTTTTGATGTCATACATGACTGCATCGTGTTCTTGTTCATCATCACTTTCATCTAAAATGACGTTATAGTGACTCATTATTAATGGATCGGTTTATTCACCTGAGTTTGGGCTTTCATCGTCGGGTATCAGTGCAATTTTATCAAGGTCAGGTGTCAAATCCTGGCCAAGTTTGCAGCCTTTCCATACTAGTTCGGAGTCTTTTATCCATACTCGAGCACCGCGAACATATAATTCGCCAAATTCGATATTTTCGGGCATCTTTGGCTTCGCTTTGGGTAATGTTTAAATACGGTTATAACGACACGATTTCAATCTCTCATCTAAAATAAAACATATTTTTATTTCTTGAACATTATAAAGAATTGACAAAAATCGTCGCGTTTCTCAAAATCCAGAAGATTTTGAGAATTTTGAATTTAAGTTTTTCTCTTTTTAGTTGTCGACTTAATCAATAACTGACGTTTCTCGTTTAAATCTCTCGGGATAGCACCTAAAATCCACCTTGAATCCAATTTGGAACTTATAACAGCCATGTTTATTCGGATCGTCCCACCATATATTTCACAAAGCGTAATTAATTTCGGTTTCTCGATCTAGGACATCCTTAGACAGAGCTGACTCTGCTGACTAGTACGGTCTTGACTCCAGTGTCTTGAAAGTGGAAAAAAAGCTCCAATGAGGCCTGGTTAACTCACTCTGACAAATTATTTAGAAACAAGCTAATTGTAGTTTTGACTGTAACAAGTCACACAGAACGCCAAGATTAAATTGACCGTGGATGAACTATCATGAACATTTAAACTAGACTCGTCAAGATGTATGGTCAAGTCAAATGCTTCTATAGTTCGTGACTGTTAAAGTTTAAGCTGGGCTTTTTCTTATAGCCTATAACTTAAAGGCAGTTATTTGGTGGTTTTGAGTTATAAGTGGCTCCAAAATTGTGTCACCACATGAGATTTTGCCGACCGAGACTTGACTGTTAATTCTAGTTTCCGTAACTTGACGTGAAAGATTTCGCGAAAGAAAGCAGATATTACCCATCTTATTTACACTAGGGATTAGATTTAACGATTCGACTTTTAATAAACCCAATGATACTATTATTGGTTGACCAAAATTACGTGATTCAGAACCGGATTTAAATGAGCCGATCGTAAAATCTGACGGCTGGATATGATCCTACTTTCGACTGTGAGTCATCACTTGTTACTCATCATTTGAAAACTGTCCTAGCCTTTCGAGGCCAAGAGCTCAAAAATCACAAATCGAACGAATTTTACTACGTAGCACGTGACGTGTTAGTAATTTCAAAGAATCTTTGAATGTAGGCCCTACATTGAAGGGTCCATTCTGACTCTGCCCAAATGATCCGACAAATATAGTAAGAAAAGAGTGCTCACGCCCACGCTCGCTTGGACAGGGCCACCATGGACTCCACGTTACCTTCATGCAACCTAGTTTCAAATTAGTATCTAACAAATCCTCTACAGAGTTCGCAAATTGAGAAAGTGCAATATTATTCGTGAATTGCAAATATATCTCTCGGGAATATTTAATATACAGTTGTGATTATGTCATCTCCGTTTTCACCTCTATATATTTACATATTTATCACAGGTATGGTTCATATTTTACCGTATTTCTCTGAAATTGATTGGTTATCGACGATTGGCTGATTGAACGAGTCAAATGCGTCAATAATGCTAAAATTATTGACATTTAAATACGCAGGCATTTCAGGGACTTGGTACTCTCATGTGCGTATGCCTATAAATTTCTCAAACGTCAAAAAAATCTTGTAAGACTCATTTCATACATCTCTATCAGTTAACAGTGTGTAACTAAAATGAACAACAATCGAGTGTTTACTGAAACTCAATGAAGTACCCCCTATAATTTTAAGTGTGAATACATCCTATCCCCTTTACTCCTAAATTCGACAAAGAAATGAATTTTGTATTGTTCAAATTCCTATCACGGCAGTCTCTTTTTGTTCGTTTTTTGTTCAGTAATAATTAAACGCCAGGAACAACTGCTCATAAAACACAGCTGACTCATCAGTATTACGATGACTCATATAGTACACCGCTTACTGCAATGACTCATTACAGGGTGAGGTCAAATAAGTCAAACACTGTCAACAATAGTGACAACCATCCGGATTATTCGAAAAAACTTCCCATTATTAATATCAAGCTATCCATCTTACTTGCCATCCAAAACGAAGGATTTGACCCTACCATGACTTCTAATTAGTAATGAGTCAGTAGTAATGACCCATGATGACCATAAAGGGCATCGAATTGTCAGACACAAATCAAAATTGTCACTGATCCTGGCATAAATTGGCATTATCACAAAATTGCATTTCACTAATTGGCAATTTCGAATTTATAATTTCATTTTTTTTCGTAAATTATTCATAGGAATACACTATAAAATAACTTTGGAAGATAAATTTGATAATTTACCAAAAAAATACTAAATGTCGATGTGCTTTATTCTTATGACTTTCATTCAATCAAATTTCAAATCCTAGAAATGTACCAAATTACACCAAACTAACCACAAGATGGATACTTTAAATATCGTATTTAGCATTTTATATATAGGCCAACACGAACGTACCTTTTAACTTGTGATGTTAACATAAACATCAAATAGTTCGGGTGAATGTGATAGTTACTAAATTGAATAGATCAATTTATACAGCTAGACGTTATTTTATCCTAGATTTTAAATTTCTGCAAAGATTCACGATTATTGTCATTTTGTTCTTCAGCTCGAAACATATTCTCAGGTAACAAAAATATAACAAATATGTCTTGCCATAACTAGACTATCTTTCAACGAAGAGGCCAACAAAAATGCCAGTTTTTTAGAAAATATCATTATTTCTGATAAACAGTTTAGTATATACCGGCATATCACAAAAAGCCGTTGCAGTTTCAGTGTGTGCACTCGGTCTAATACCACGGAGGTAATTAAGTTCTAGAATAACGAAAAAACTAAATTGAAAATACATAGATATTTAGTTATGATTTTGAAATAAAAATAGTTATGGTTAGCTTTTAGTCGACTATAACTAACTTAAAAAACTTTTAATGTCAAAAATCATAAAATTCAGATTTCTTCAGTAATTCTGATTTTCTCTGAACTGCTGTAGAAACAGTTTCAACTAGTTTAACGAGTTTTGTACACGCTTTAAACGATGAGCTTCATTATAAAAGCACTGTATATATTTTTTGAAACAAAAGAAGGCTTAAAAGCACAGTAGTTTCTTGCGGTAAACTACCTGTAAGGCCCTTTCAATGACAATCGAATCGTTTGTGACCTGAACTGTTCGTGTTCGCAGTACGAATAGTACAGCGCATCACCGTTATGAGGTCATACATTGTAAATTAATTAATCATTCGGCTTAAACTTAACAATTATTAATCAATTATTCATTGACCTTTATCCTCGATTCTTGCCCTTTTTTGATAAAACAATTATCGTTCGTTTATCTCCGTCCCCTATCTTTCAATGAATTCAGTGTAAACACCATAACATTAATTTCAAGATACTACAGTCCACTTCTTACGCCTGGTTCTGATTTAATGTTCGACAAATGGTCAAATTCTTCTTCGATTGGCTGATATCTGATTCGAATAAAGTAATCTTGAAAATTTTCTCTTTCGTTCAAAGTGCAAACGCCGATTTTACTTTTTGTATCATCGCGTGACGTGATTGGTTCTCAGGGAAACTGATGACTCATCTTTAATATTCATGACTCATAATGATTCATCGTCGTACCAGAAATACTACCGATTTTTTCTATAACAAAAATTGAATTTTTTTTTCGTTTTTAAAAACTTCACTGAGAAATCTGATTTTTGACATTTTGACACCGATATGAGAAAACCAAATTGGACTCAAAACAAAAAAAAAAGACAAAACGGAAAAAGGTCTCTCTAGAATTTCGAATTCTCAGAACAAATTTTTGCGAAGTGTAAAAATTCCACAGAGAACGTGTGGGTTTTTCTGTTCTTAGAGATAGGTTTTAATAAATCCGAAGCCTGATTTGATTGGTATCAAAATAGTTTGATGGATACAGTTGACGAAATATATTTTTATCAAAAATTTGGTACCAGTTGCACTTTTAGTACTTTGGTCATGATCTATGACTCATGGGCCATGGCATAAGTCGCTGATAAGTTTAATGAAGCTACAATTTTAGTGTCCCTGAAGTTTCACTGTAAATGCTATTTATGCTTCAAGAATCTTGAATCGGTGGTTATTACTAGGGTATATAAGGTGATCATTGAAATTTATTTTATTTTCATGTTTTTAAAGGGATGTCTGCATAAAAGATGAAATTATAAGCAATCTTAACAAATATACAATGATGATTCGACCGATATGTTTTTGCCTGACAATATGCCTTTTTTGATTGTCAGGCAAATTTTTACAATTGTCAATCAAATATTTACAATTGTCAGGAAAAATTTAACGATTCACTATTTTTTTTAATTGTCAGGCAAAAACGAATCGGTCTGATGATTCATAAAATATGAGATGTCTTTATGACTCATAAATACATGTTTTCAACTTTATGAATTATGAAAGCTTTGACAATTTCTACGGATTAAAACCGTTGCCAATCTTCTTTTGTAAGTCGGCCATATTCTCGTTGAGCAATAAAGCCAAACCAACAGATGATAATTCCAACTTTAGTCGGCTTTCAATCAGTGATCGAGATACGTGACGTCATACGGTATGACTCATACGTCTTCATGGACTGAGAAAGGATCAGTAAAGCACTTTCCTGTTGCCATGTCGAGAATATGCAAGAAAAATAATCCACCTAATTCTACAGCAAACATATAAAGATTTTGAGTTGCATTGAAACCATAATTGAGAAACGGGGTTAAAATTGGATTAAAATGAAATATCGAAATCACAAAAAGCATACCCAATCCTGCAACGACCTGAATTTTAATTTAGTTTCATAACAAAGTCATCACAACAGTTAGATTCTATTTCAAACCTGATAGACCATAACAACAAAAAGTGTTCGATATTCCTCCAATAATTTTCCTCTTAGGTCTTTATCTTCCTCGTATAGGCGTGAAAAATTAGAGCTTTTTACGTGAAGAAGTGGTTGTGACATGTTCGTTTACTCTTATATTATCGAATTGTTAAATATTCTTTGGTTCAAAATTGTGAGGACTCAAAAATGGTAACGGTCACTTGCCATATGAATTAATGATGCATGAAATTCATGCAAACAAATGATTTGATCACAGCCGTTTAGAAGTGATTTATGAAGACCCGAGTCACATAACATTCTCCCCGTGCTCCGTGGTGGAACTTCACCGTGGAAGTCATCACTGAACCCCGTACTAAATTTAGTACCCCATACGGTATGGGGCCATACGTAAGGACCACTGTACGGTGCTAGAACAACTGTTCTCGTATGAGCATCCTTGATTCACCTCTGATACCATAGCCTACAGTTTTAAAGGTCATACAGTATGATTCATACTAAAGCCCATTTCCTCAAGTTCATTCCTACCAATCGTTTACTGTATAAATACCTCTGATTTGTCTATTTTATTTTTTTTCTTCGGTTGAACTGTTGTCTTGAACTTATGAATCGTCGTATAGTTGATCGGATGCATCTTATCCAAATTAAAAACCCTAAATATTATTCAAAAGTTAAGAAATCAAATTCAATTATCGACCTACCTTTTTTTCTTTTTGACTTCTCTTGAATTTGAATCAACCTTACTCGGGTTTAAAAGCTCCATAAACTGATTAACAGAATCAATGACGCGTACATGGTATTCTTCCTTGACATTCTTGCTTGAGAGGTTACCCGGTCACCGGCGGGTATTCTTCGAATGCTTTGACTTCTCGACATTGAAATGATTGATGCTCTCGAAATAAGGCCAAAATTAAGCGAATTTGATTCGAGTGGAAATGAATTAAAAAAATTAATTATTTAAACTAATTCTATTTTGTCCATTTTACTTATTCTAGCTTATTCATATTTGTTAAACAAACCCAAAGAATGGTTGATGATGTAAGGTGATTATCCGCAAGGAATCATCCGTAAGGAATTATCCGTAAGGAAGTATCCGTAACTCTGATGAATTTAATTCATTCTTACGCAGAGGTGTTCAAGGCCGGTACTAGTCCAGATTTTGTCCAGAGTCTGGAATTTTTCTTGTTCTGAGTCTTTCCAGATTCAGATCTGGTTTTGCTCTGGACCAGATCGAATACAGGTAATTTTCTGGACAAAGCCTGGACAAAATCAGATTCTTGTCTAGAGTCAGTCAAGAGTTGAGTCTGGTACCCGATAATTTTCTGGACAAGACAAATTCCAGACTCTGGACAAAATCTGGACTTGTACCGGTCTTAAACACCTCTGTTCTTACGTCATGATAGGATATGATATGAACTGGAATTGGCCCATCGAAATCAGCAGATCGGTTTTATATCACAAAGCGATAACAAATTGAAGAAAAGGTTCAATTTATCTGTTGAGCAAGCGATGCTGGCCAAAAAGCTTTCTACTTCAAAAAAAATCTAATATTATCGTCTCATTGAAGATTTCTAGCGATTTTTATTCGTCTTTGATCTTTTTGGCGCTGTTGATAGTTGATTTACAATATAACATCGGTAACAATTCTAAGTTCACTTCATTTTGATTTACCATTTCTTGGATATATCAATTTAATAATATCATGAAACTTTGCCTAATCTTTGCTATAACTTCAACCATCCTCATTGGGCGATCGGAAGCAAAATCAGCAAAGTTCAGCTGTACCATAAGACAATGCAATCAATGTGCAACAGTTTTTTATGAACAAATTGGAAGTCAATTGCAACAAAAATTCTGCGGACGATTTTTGTCACGTGGATGCTGCCGATTGGATAACGCTTATGGAAGATTATTCTGAAAAGGTTTTTCAGAATTCTTTGACACAAGTTCCTTCAATAATAAATAAATATATATAAATTATTTGTTGATTTATTTTATTTGACTTGTTATACAACTTGTAGTTTAAAATCATTCCTCTTACTACCTATGGTATATGGTGAAATTTAAGGCCATTTTAATCCCTAAATCAGATTCCCTCGCGCCCTCCTAGAAATACCGATCCTCCACATCGGTCAAATAATGTGTTTAACTCGTAATTCTCCGTGCAATGTCTAAACCAGGTGTTCCACTCTAATGTGTGAAAGTAAAAGACAGGGTGTTTCTGAAAGTTTATTTTTCAAAAAGGAATAGATGAATCAAATCTAAAATGATACAAATAGTGAATTTCAGATGAGATATTTTCTATTTTGAATTTTATTTCGAGAAAACGTTGTTTTATAATGAAAGACGGATTCATAGACTTAGGACTTGAGGTGAAGTTAACCGTCAAATACGTTTATCACTCAAAATTATTCATACTTATCTTATGTGCAGCGATTTATCAGAAGTTTAATCAAACCTGACTTCAAATTTAAAAACTCAATAATTAAAGCAGATTACACGAGTACCGGACGTTGCCTACGTCATTTTCATCAGTGGTACCATTGAGGATAGCACGAAACTGTTGAACAGACATTTCCAATCGATCGAGGAAACTTCGGGTTGCAAATGATGTGTTTTCATCTTCAGTAATGAAGCCTCCTTCGTTTGACTTGTCTTGACTTTTATGTTCATCCGATATTTCATCGGCTTTTTGCTCATCTTGTAAAATAAATTCTATAATATCCGAGTTTTCGACCTCGAGTTCGTCTCTATCGTTTGTCAGTGAGTCTTGAGCGTCAGAATGATTGGTAAAATCATTCAAAATCCCTTCAAAACTTTCCGACTGGTTCTTACATTGGCTGAAGTTAAAACTCAAATTTATTTCATCATATGCTTTTTCTTTATTGCCAAGGTTATGAATGCCCGACCTTTTCTGCTGACTTTCTCCCCTTGCAAACGTTTTCAATGGCGTTGACACTTTTGAAAAATTAACCGATGAAAAATAATTGTCATCATTATAGAAAGGTGGGGGTACGTCTTCGAGATCAGGGACTTGTTCGCCTAACTGGGCATCTTCTAAATTGGAGTTACTAGCAGAGAGAAGAAGTTTATGATCGTGTTTGCTCGTCTTGCGGCTTCGTTTTGGTAAATTTTTGCCAAGAAATGGCACCGACTTCTTATTTCGGAGTTTCATCGGATGACAAGTGTGGTCGATTAAAACTTTTTGTTTTCTCAATCAAATTTTGTTCTGATTTCTAACAGACGAATTCTTGATATTTATGTGGAGGGAAGTGAATCAAGGCTGTGCGCTAGAGCTCATACCGAGGATTTTTGGGACATAAGGTTTTTTTGAAGCGGTTGGAGATTATTTTGACATGATACGAATTTAATGATTGCTCTTATGTCTCCCGGTCTCCCGAAACATTTAATTTTAAAAAAAGAAGACATTATTAAAATTTTGTCATGATCAAAAATGCAATGTTTAAAACATCTGGTTGAAAACACCGTTATTAAGATAATTTTAACAGGGCGGATTTTTCGTGTCTGAAGGGTCACAAATAATGACACCAAGTCACATATTCAAATGAATTGTGCAACTTGAATAAAGTCACACTCCAAAAAGGTTTTAACACCTTTATGAAAGTCCGACAATCACT
>SCLD01090601.1:0-13157 GCA_004367895.1 Oikopleura longicauda | reverse complement strand
ATCAATTCAAGCAGATAAATTGACCAATCAGAATCGATTTTTGTCTTGGGTCAGGAACCATAATCATTATTTCAACAAAATATGTATATATTAATAGATGTTTTTTTGATGATCGAGATCAAATTCTCGGTACCATAAACATTTTTATAACCTATATTCGACAAAAAGCGATGGTTCTTAATCGTCACTGGGATTCTTAAAACTTTCATTTTCAAGCCTATATGGTCATTTTTGATGAAAAATCACAAAAATGATAACTAGGGTGAATTTTGGGATTTTTACGAATTCACGCTATATATAATTTTGAAAAATTTTCACGAAAATAGTGATTATCGAAATGGCCATTTTCAGGAAAATCACGAAAATCATATATAGGATTAGTTCGTCAAGTCAATGAATTCACCCTAGTTAATTTTCATCAAAAATGACCATATAGGCTTGAAATGAAAGTTTTAAAATTTCTCGGAATTCACCCTACCTTGACGACATTCACAATAAAAACTGCCAGGCGTATTAACACATCTGTTTCCAGCGATACATTTTGCAGCATTCGAACATTCGTTTATATCATGGCACTTAAAAATGAGGCAATTGAAGTGTTACGTGTGCCATGGGGCGGTGAATGGGCTCACCTTGTCATCATAGTATTGATGCACTGATGGTCGGGATTCGTACATGGGGATGGGTCACGTTCGCACTCATCTTAAAATATATCATGACTCATAAGTAGGGTGGTTCACGGCCTATCTCGCTAATGTATTCGTGACCAAACTTCAGGGCCAAATTTTAGTAACAAAATCACGTGATCGGATAAATCCTAATGGTGCATTTTAAAGCTAGATTCGAAAGGTATCGACACAGGAAGTCACTTTATAAAAACGCCCAACAGTATTTCTTTTATTCAAAATTTTTGATTTTTAGTATTCTTTCCTATCTTCGTAATGCTTAACATGCCATTTGAAATGACCATAATTTAGAGAGCGCAAATTTCCGCAAGATATCATAGGTAGGAATCGACTGAGAGTGACCCAAATTCCGTTTTATATAATATTAGTAAAAAATATAATATAAAAATATATAATATAAGTAATTTACTCCCCAACTCGAGCAAACTCGAGCAATAATCCCTAGAAAAAATCTTCAAACGCACCCTAGTCATAAGTGATGAGTCATCAGAATGGCTCAATAAGCTTACCGACATCAGAGCAGTAAGAAACACCATCAATAGTTTCTTCTTTGACATCCAATTCACTGTAGGCTTTGCCATTACAATCACACCAAAAACTACCCAGTGTATTCACACATGTTCGTGTATGATGACACGGATTATTAAGGCACTTCGAACGGCTTGAAATATCACGAATAAATATGAATAAATATCATGACTTGCTCACATAAGAGAAAAATAGGAGGACGACTCTCAGAATATACAAAATAGAGGGCGCCATTCAGATAATCATGATATTAATTCCCGTTCAGGGTGATACATAAGTGTGACCAACGAGTGTGACTAACGAATTTTTTTTAATTTTCAGTAGGCGCCGATTCATGACTCATTTTGCGTGGGCGGCCAAGTAACTTTTTTAAAATGATCTGCATGAAATTATGAAAATTTCAAAGCCGTGACTCATTTATGTCAATGGTCTCTTCGTCGTTCAACTTATAAAATCCAGTTTTCGCTTGGCATTCATAGCTTCCCTTGAAAAGGTTTTCGAATAAATAATGATTGGTCAGTCAATTAGAGGCTTAATCAGGGAGAAAAGACGTGCGTGATAAGGAATTTTGACAAAACATTTATGTCCAATCGGGTAGCGCCTCACTCTTATAATACTCAATTTGAAAACCAGCCTCAGTATTAAAACAATTTTCATTATCTTTGCAGTCGAAGCTGTTTTTAGCACATTCGTCAATGTCAACGCACTGATCAGAATTTTCATTTTCTTTCTGATATCCATCAATACAAAGGCATCTATAGCTCCCACTGGTGTTCAAACAAATCTCATTATCATCACACATTTGACCACTTTCACATTCATCGATATCGGCGCAATGGTCTTCGTCCAGAGTTGCGAATCCAGCCAAAATTGATAGATATCAGACTTTATTCCCAGATTATTTAAAAATTCTGAATTTCGAAAACGTAGGATGCTCAAAATACGATGCACTGAAAATTGTCTCGAAATTCAGACTTTTTAAATAATCTCGGAATAAAGTCTGATATCTACCATTCCAGGCCAAAACACTGAAACCAATAATAAGTGGACACCAGAAATAACCCGAAAACTCTAAAATTCCAATGATCACAAGAATTTTCACTTGAATTATTCGATTGCCACTGACAAACTGAAACAACTAGTGGGCCACTGGAATTTAAACAAATATATTCACTAGGTCAGCCTCTAGTGGATTCGCAACTGTGCCTTCGTCAATTTCAAAAAACCCCAAAGCACAAAGACAGGTGTAACCACCTTGAGTGTTTTCACAAATTTCTTCGTCGCCACAAATATTTGAATTCATATCGCATTCATTAATATCAACACACAATCCAGATTGAAATTCATAACCAGAGGCGCAGATGCACTCATATCCTTATCGGATGTCACCAAAAATTCCATAGTTGGTGACTAGTAAGTTACTACCGTTATCTTACCAAATTCAGCCTATTAATAAATTTCTTAACTTCTATTCTTAAATAATCTGAGATGTCTCTTTCAATAAGTTAAACCTTTTTTGTGGACTGCTCGAGTCTGACAAGAAAAGTAATTTGGCTCGAAAGAAAAAGAGAATCTAGAAAATGAATTTGAATCAAAAATATTTTTTGATCTCTCTCTTCGAGCCAAATCGTAATTTAAAAAATGACTTAAAAAGGTCAAATGAGGTCCTAGAATACACCAGAAAATAATTACAGAATAGTGACAAAAATTTTGCCTAAAATCGTTTACAGCCTACTAGTAACACTATGCTAAAATGTTCGAATATCAATGGGTGACGCTCTTTCCTGGTGGTCCTTGAATATTAGCACACCTTCTATGTATCAAATCAGCAGGTGTCTCAATTCCAAGTCTAGTCGCCGGATTACATGGATCATTGATTATACATTCATCGATATCGATGCATTTGCCTTCAATTACGGTGAATTTTCTATTTCAAGATTTCTATTTTAAAGCCTATATTGTCATTTTTGATGGAAAATCACAAAAATGATAACTAGGGAAAATTCAGGGTTTTTTCGAACTCACCGTAAATATGATTTCCGCGATTTTCCTGAAATAGTCATTTCGATTATGGCTATTTTCGTTAAAAATATATATTGAAAATAGGGTGAAAAATATAGGGTGAATTCGTAAAAATTCGAGAATTCACCCTAGTTATCATTTTTATAAATTTTCATCAAAAATGACGATTTTCAAGTCGATTTAGGCTTGAAATGAAAGTTATGACTCATAAATTATGAGATTTCTCGGAATTCACCCTACCTTCAATTCTTATTGAAAAATCGTCACAAATACAATCATAGCCGGGTTTTCGGTTGATACAAATTTCAGAAGAGGCACAATTATGCGTTTTGGCAAGACATTCATGAATGTCAAAACACTCAATAACACCATCACCGGTGTATCCATCAGAACAATTGCAGTCAAAACTCTCATCACGGTTGACACAGTCAGCATTCTGGTGACAATTATGAAGTCCCAAGTCACATTCATCTTTCAAAGGGTTGGAATTACAGGATCACTTTTTTATTCTTAGATAAGCACATATAAGAGTGCAACACTTCGCCATAAAAATACTACGCGCCACCAAGGGGCCGTGTAGAAGTGTTTAGTTGTGGAGCTAATAAGAAACAAACTGCTCATTTCAAACTTTTAACCAAATTTAAAACTGGTTCGTTCCTTAAGTTTTTTCAAAAAATTGAAAAATTCTAGATACCCCGACCGAAATTTGTAAAAAATTTAAAATTTTCAAAATCAGTTTTTAAAAAGTGAAATAAAAGTAAGTCACCCTTAATGAATCTGGAAACAGTTTATTACATTAAAAGAATTAGTCGTAAATAATGACTCATGGTGCGCATGGGTCATAGGCTATGACTCATAGCTTGCTCAAGTGATGACGTCATTCAGAAAGGAAAAATGTCCGAAGTCGAAGAAGTAATGAAAAGAATCTCATCTCATAAGGGAGTTTCTGGTGCTATCATCATCGATAAAGAAGGTCAGTACGCGTTGACGTCATCATGATGTCATTATGACTCATAATTATGACTCACTTTTAGGAATTCCAATTCGTTCTACTCTCGATAACTCTACAACGGTTCAATATGCAGGCTTGATAATGCAGCTGACCAATAAAGCACGATCTACTGTGAGTATGACGTCATCATTACGTTATAATAAAAAAACGACGTAATTCAGGTTCGAGATTTGGATCCACAAAATGACTTAACATTTGTCCGCGTAATAAGTAAAAAATATGAACTCATCATAGCACCAGGTGAGTCATATTAATTTTAAATAAGTGATTCTCATTGGTTGATTTTAGATAAGGACTTCACGCTGATCACGATCAGTCATTTTCATGACTCATACTATGACTTAATCATATCCATGAATTATCATCAATAAATAATATACTATCTATTTATAAATCGATCACTTCATTCTCCGAAAGTAAAAACACCAGATGGCGCTTAAAAAGTATTTCTGAGGTGGCGCTAGCGAGCAGTGACAACATTCAAAATTCAGTTCTAAGCGAAGTGTGGCACTCGACTGTGAGTAAATCCTCAGAATATTGCAGTGTGATATGTCCACATATTTTTAAAATAATAACCCTTAACTTTATCATGACAATCAAAACCATCACCAAGAAACCCATCAATACATTTACAATCATAGCTACCAATGCTATTCGAACAAATTGCGTTTCGATTGCATTCATTTTCAACTTCACATTCATTTATATCCTCACATGTCAGATACTGACTCTCAAACAGGTCTTGTGGTCGATCCGAATAACCAGTAGGACATTGACAAGAAGTTTTGTCCTTGGTTATGTATGGTTTGTCGCAAACACATTCAAAATCATGAATCGCTTCATTTAGGGTGTCTAAAATTGTAGTAAAAGTGTCATAACCACTTGCGAATATAGGGGGTACCACATAAGAGTGATGGCCCATAGGCTTCTCAATAAACGAAGACACCCTTACTGAATCAGTGACAGTGTAGCATGTGCTATTTCTATGTCGACATGGATGGTTCCAACAAGGGTCAAAATAATAGCAGTCACTTCCGCTTCCATAAAAATTATCCTTGCACTCACAGCTGTAACCTGGATACTCATTGGTGCACTGAATTTCGATTTGTTATATAACTTGTTACTTATGACTCATAAGTTATGAGTCATAAGTAGGGTGAATTCCGAGAAATTTCAAAACTTTCATTTTCAAGCCTAAACGGTAATTTTTGAGGAAAAATCACAAAATGATAACTAGGGTGAATTTTTGGATTTTTACGAATTCACCCTATATATGATTTTTAAAATTTTTCACAAAAATAGTCATTATCGGAATGACCATTTTCAGGAAAATCGCAGAAATCATATATAGAGTAAATTCGTAAAAATCCATGATTTCACCCTAGCTAACATTTTTGTGATTTTTCCATCAAAGATGACAATTTAGGCTTAAAAATGAAAGTTTTGAAATTTCTCGGAATTCACGCTAATTATGACATAAACGAGAAAAACCTTTGCATTTGAGTCGCAATCATGATCACCGGTAATACATTCATTTATCTCTTGACATACACCTTCAATCATCATATAACCATCATTACATTCACATGTGTAACTGCCATGGCTATCGACGCAATGAGACTCGGGCCCATGAGCAATGCACAAGACGAACAAAAGCGAACGAGGACGAGATAGGCGGACCAGGACGAACGGGGAGGACGAACTAGATCAGGCGGACGCAGGGAAAGGCACCCAAAATGACCATTGTGACCGTTGTCCAAAATGACCGTTAATTTTGCACCAAAATGACCGTTATTTATACCAAAATGACGGTCATTTTGGGCATGCAACGGTCATTTTAGTCAAAAATAACGGTCCTTTTGGTACTCAATAACGGTCATTTTGGGAACCATTCGACGCAGGTGCCGGAGACAAATTTGATCTCGGCCTTCACATTCGTCAATATTAAAGCAGACAATATCCATCATATCTGGATGATCTATTGAACTCATCACCAATTCAGCTGTATTTTTATATGCAATTTGCTTTGATACTTAGATGCATTTTCAAATTCTGCTCAACCAATTAAAATTTTCGCTCAATGACTGCCGCTCTGTCTTATTGACCAATCAGATCCAAGCAAATTTTTATTTGAAAATGGTCCTGCAAGGAAACCAGTTTTACATTGGCATTGGTAAGAACCCTCTGTATTGATACATGTGGCATCATCACCACAAAAATGAAGAAATCCTAGATGCGAATCACATTCGTTGACGTCGACACACCCACCGAGAGGTTTATAATAATTGTTTGTTGTGGGGATTTCATCGAGGTCGGTCCAGTGACCCTCTACATAACCAGGAACTAAATAAAAAACATTAAGATTAATTTTGGGGGCATCATATTGGAGTATATTTTTACGTATATCTCCGCCCACGCAAAAAGGCTCAAAATCGGGCTGTAGGGGTTATTTTGATCACAAATTCAGACTTTTAACACTTTCTCAGAATCAAGTATGAAATCTATCAATTGAGCCTACGTATAAATACGGAAACATGATGTCACTGTGCATCAAAATCATCAAAACTTACTGCAATCGCATTTAACGGGGCCACCAGAAGCAGGTTCGACACAAGTTGTATTTGGATAATAGTGTTTGCAATAATAATACCCTTCCCATTTTGGTTCTTTACAATAAAATGGTCTTCCTGATAAAATGTAACTGTAAGTGCTGTAGAGAATAATGCCTGTTTTTAGTTGCAAAATGGGAACCATGGTGAACCGTTGAAGACCCGTGACAGTGCAAGCGACTGATCACACCGCAATGCCTCCAATGCATGTTACACGTAGTAATGACAAAAGGTGAATTCTGTCGTTGAAAGTTCACTTCTGGGTCAGAAGTTCTGACCAGATGCCACTGCAACATCCGAAATAACAATTGAGTTAATAGACTATTAATAATAGTGTTGCAGTCTGATCTGTCTAAAATGTAAGAAACCAAAGCTTATTTATCAGGACGATGCAGTGTCATCAGTGACTCATCACGATATTGTTGTTGGATCTGCTGAATCTGAGTTTTTCTCAAACGTCCCTAATTCACGACCCAAAATCAAAAAATTTGACTAAAAGTAAGGAAATATTTATGGGAAAACCTCTGAATTATGCTCATGGAAGGATTTTCAAAAACGGGTCTGGGTTCTGTTTCGCAATGATCCTGCTAATAAAATGATAAATGTCCATCGGTTGCAGTATTTGAAATTAAAACAGTATTCTTTCCACCCATTTTCGAATTTTTTTCGCTTCTCGGGCGTTGTCAAGATTTTTTTCAATCTTTAAATGGATGACGCCTCAATTATCCGGCATTATTTATGAGCCATAAAGTATGATTAAGAAGCTCCATCCCGGCCTTCTTTTGATTGAAATATATTTTGATTTTTCTTTTTCGACATTTTTACCAGTCGATGGCAAAGGAACTTGGGTCTTTTGTGGCACCATAATATTTGCCATAATTTGTTCTTCTTTTTCCCTGCCCTTAGTTTCTTGAAAATCTTCGATTGGAATCGACACATCGTGGGACTGATTCAACGTTGTGTTCAGAGATCTGTGGACAGCTTGAAAATCATCCTTATACAGGTTTTTACTCGTCTCTGATTGGTTAACAAGATCAAAGCCTTTCATTGGCTGAGACAATGTGCCTGAGGACACAAAATCTTTTTGAAAACCTGACTCAGCGAACAAAGATTGAGGAGACGAACATTTGTTCGATGAAATTTCATAGCATCGAGCGAAATCATCGTAATCTGATTGACTCTGATCATCAGAGAACCGTTCGAGAATATTTCCCGTTTCTACTGGTTCTAGTTCGGCTTCAGACGACACGATTTGAGATTGGATGTGTGATTCACTTTTGTTCCTCGTATCCGGCCTTTTTTCAGTCCTATTTTCAGTTCTGTTTTCAGTTCTTATTTCAATCCTATTTTCAGTTCTATTTTCAGTTCTATTTTCAGTTCTATTTTCAGTTCTATTTTCAGTTCTATTTTCAGTTCTTTTTTCAGTTCTATTTTCAGTTTTGTTTTCAGTAGGTTCACAAGACTTTTTTCGTTTTCTCCTTTTCTTTATGCGATGTATCTTTTCAAAATTACCCAAAATGAGAAACACCCTGGGTCAGGGTCCCGGACTCAGCCCGTTCATGGAAAACTCATCAATATTTGAAATCTGGATTGGACAACATTTCCAGAAACTTGGATGACTTTTCCACCCGGAAAACTGGAGCATCAAGCGTTCGAAGTCTGGGCAATTCTGTTCCTTTGGACTTTTTGTCTCTTTTTCTTTTTCATCTGGCCAAAAATATTTATAAAAACTGGTACCAACAGACTCCACCTGTTCCCAAATATGATTTAGTGTTTCGATTGTGGCTGACGGCTCGTTCTGGGAGGTGTTATGGTCTTTATCTCGCTTTCGTCGACGTCGTTTTCTTCTTGGATCCTTTTTGACCTCATTTGACCCCTCGTAATTTTGGTCACGAATATCTGGTTTAACTAATCGTTTTCTTTTTTCCAGACGATTTGTTAAGGTCATGGGCGACTTTGCTCTGATATTTTCGACGTTTTTTTGCAATGAATATTTCTCTGGTGTATCCATGACCTCAAATGACCTCCATTCATCCCCGAAACGATTCAAATCTTCATCTGAATCACTGAATTCGGGTGTTGGTGGCAGTGGCCTAGTTGGTGCGTCCATCTCTTTCTATTTTCAGTTTTTATTTCAGATTACAGAAAAAAAAAATCTCAAAATTTTGGCTGATATCTAGAGGAGACGCCTACGATTTTTTTTCGAGACACTGGATTTCAGACAAAAAAAAATGAAAGTAATCATTGAAAAATTGGTGTTCGGTAAACACTTTAGTTGAATAAACACAAATTGTAGGTTATTGTCAATACCGAATTGGCGTTTAAACACTGGAGGATTAGCCTAAAAGGTTTGGTTTTAGAAAGAAAAGTGTTGAAATCTGACTGGTCAATTTTGGACTACTCGTTTCATCTCCTGAAGCGTTTAATGTAATGGGAATAAAGGGAATTGCAATATAATATCAGGACTTGCTCACATCAAAGAGAAGGAGGACAACTCTTCGAATATACAATGGGATTTTTGAAATTAAATTCCGAAATGTTCAAAGTACCGGAAAGTTGTGCGCTAAACTTTCGGAACTGGCAAAAGATAACTTCGAATTTTTTTTTACAAATGAATATTTGGCTCAATATCTTTCTGCGCACCAAAATCTGGATGATTTTATAAACGTAGGAAAATAAATGGACGCCCACACAATTGACTTGTACAGTATTTGTCGTTATTAAATGTACTTTCACTTTTAAGATTCTTAAAATGGCAATTTAAAGTGAATTTCATGATTTTGCAACGCCTACGCACTTCAAATTATTTCCCACGCATTGAAAAAATACTATTTCTGAAACTTTCAACAATTTCAACACGTTATTGGGTGCTTTAAAGGTACTTGAAGGCTATAAATATGAATTTTAACAATTTTGACCACCAATTTTGGGTGGGTGGTAACTTTTTCCTACGTTTATAAAATCATCCAGATTTTGGTGCGCAGATAGATATTGAGCCAAATATTCATTTGTAAAAAAAAATCGAGGTTATCTTTTGCGAGTTCCGAAAGTTTAGCGCACAACTTTCCGGTACTTTGAACATAAATCCTGAATTTTCTCCCCCGAAATTGAGTTTGATCAAAAATGACTTTACCTATCAATAATAATATCACAAATCACGTTCTATGACATATAAATGACCATAATGTCCACATTTCGGAATTTAATTTCAAAAATCCCGATATAGAGGGCGCCATTCACCCTAACACTGATATTTATTAACTTTATGGTATTTACAGTATACCGGTATTTTCGTAGATGTTGATGAGAACGACTTGATCGAATGAACCTGTTTTCCGTCTTAGATTCTGTCAATATGGTGAGAAAAAGTAATGTCTATGAAAATTAATTCGATTAAGATGAGCGGTGAAAATGTAATAACGCAATGTGCGTGAGATACTTATAATTTTAATGTGTCACGTGGAAGTCTTCCAAACTTTTAATGTCTTAAACTTATAGACTATAAGAATGATTTTTTTAACTGACCATGTGATCGAGATGGGATGGTGCGACCAAAATCAATCCGATAGTCATTTCCGAAAGTTATTTCCAAGAATAATGTAAGTTTTAATGTGCTCTCACAAATGCGTAACCACTGTATGAGAAAATACCCGGTTCCGCTAATTTTGTATTTTAAATTGGTCCATATTATATGGTCTAATATTTATTATATGTAAAATTAATTTTTGCATTTGAAAACCAGAATTTTCATCGATTTCAGAGTTGTGTTCAGTATCCGAATTTCAAAGTCTGAACTTTGAGTCTTATAGGAATAAGCAAAGTGCCGTTATGCTGGTATCGAAAATTTCGACGAGTCCACACTTGCGGATAACTTTTGTATAACTCTATTTTGTCATAACTATAACCATCATATTTTGTATTATAGGGGGTACCAGATGAGACTGTCTCACTTGGTCTAGGGTGGCACCACATCAGAGCGTACTGCCTGGTCTAGGGTTGAACCAAATCAGAGTGTCCCGGTTGCATATGATTTAACATGTAAAACGGTACACTCTGATGTGGCTCAACCCTAGACCAAGCGATACACTCTGATACACCCTAACCCCCTTTACTCTAACCGTCATGAGCCATGACTCATGACTTACATTTCTTAGATAAGTTATCTAAGATAACTTACATAATGTTGCCGAGGTTACTACTATCAAACATTTGTCGTCCTAAAGAAACCCGGTCAGTCCTACGATAAAGAATATATCAAACATCATTTCAAATAATGATAAATCTTGAATTACGAGTTCCCGTTATCGTTATTTCATTTGGACGTAACGAGGTGAAGATGGTGACAAGAAAGTTTGCATGACAAAGTTTGCCGGGCAAACTTCTCAAGGCTGAATTGACTAAACGAACGATAGTATGAATGATACTCAATCATTTGACTTTGCGTCAAAATATAGGTGTTTGTGGTGCGGTTTGTATTTCATGAAAGAGATGATATTTTTCTTATGTTGAAGAGAAGTTTTTATTTGTTACAGTATAAAGGAGAAACTACATAATGAAGGTACATTGATGAAAATGTATGTGAAAATGTGTCTAAGTTGGTCAGCAGGCGTCACTTATTCTGATGTGTGCCAACAAGTTACCAAGTGTTTTGCTCTTCTAGGGGTCAAACAAAATTAAGATTGGTACATCCGGTATTGAAGTTGCAACCCCCTTTAATATTCTTTTCCACAAAAGCATTTTAGAGCTGGTTATGCAAGTCCGCCAGCGATAAACACATTCCCTCGATTGCGCCCTCGGAGGACTCTTTGACACCAAAATATGATCTAAAGCATTAATAAAATGTAATCGAAAATATATAAAATTGGTATTGAAGAAGTCAATCTCATCATTCACTTGTCGGTATCATCATCTGATATCAAATCGCAACTCATCAAAATATGAAACTCACAATCGCAATTGTCATCTTTGCTACTCTTTTCGGCTTTTCCAAAGCGCTCAAAGACCAAAGAGAGGTCATTTGTGCAAAATTCACTACGGCTGATAATTTGTTGAAAAAACTCGAGTTTAAAGGAATCTCGATCAGACAACTTCCGGTAGAAAAATTGATCTGGATAAAAAATACAATGCGAAACGGTGTTGAAAAAGGATGCAGTGAACCAGTCAAGACAGCAACAGTGAAGTGCAAACGATTCACCGCAAGAGGTCGGTCAGTTGTTTGCACAAATTAAACTTCAAAAAACCTCAACAAAAAATTTAAAAAAACCTCAAAATTTCGAACTCTAGTATTTTATCCTTTATCTTCAATCTGTAAAATACTGTAATATTTTGCACGTTTCTTCAGATATCAGTTGTTTTCCTATGCTTTTGTTTTGTCCGACCCTCACCAAAGCTTTCATTAAGATAATAAATTCTTTCCGATAGAAAAATTATTTAATTTTTTTGCATCGGTCAACGTCGTTGACTCAACGACATTCAAAGATTGATACATCAGTGAGAGACTGGCGGACCATCCGTTCGTCTGAACATCTATCCGTCCGTTCATCAAACGGCCCGACTGTCCGCCTCGTGACCGTGTCCGTGATTTCAAAACCAGTCATGCTCGTTTTCAAGCCCGTGTCCAAGATTTCAAAAATAGTCATTACCGTGTCCGCTTTTTTGTCCACACCTAAATTGCATTCGAGTCTGCTATTTAGAAAGCCTTGAGTTTTTCTGTTGAGGGAATCGGTAATGAAAATAAAACGACAAAATTTTGAAGTGAAAAGAAGTTCTTGACATAATCCACCTGTCGAACCACTCGGAACCTACTCTCGGAACCACCGCTACATTTTAAATATGGATCATGTCAAATGGAACTTGACTTTAAGTATTCATGAGAATTTATTTTAATATATAGAGTTTTTAAATTGTTTTTCCAACATAACTCAAGGTAAATTATAAAATCGAGCATGAATTCAAAGGAAAAGCTTTAGATTTTATATCTCAGATGAGTTTGAGTGTTGATGACAATATTGGGATCTCGGTGACAAAACCTTCGACCGTCACCAACATTTCAAACGTGTCACCAACATATTTCGTCGATTTAATCGATGTATGGGCCACCTTGATAAATGTTAAGATGCTTTGAAAGATTTTGATATTCTTATTTAACCTTTATCATGCTTTCCATAATCTGATATTACCACCACCATCAGAACTGCCACAACCAAAGATGTTGTTTAACCGAGGATTTTACCAATCTCCTTCGATCGGATATATATCCCCTCAAAATGTTGTATTTTTGGGGTGTTTTCTCGGATAAAT
>SCLD01090590.1:0-13161 GCA_004367895.1 Oikopleura longicauda | reverse complement strand
AGCGCTCACGCCAACGCTCGCTTGGACAAGGCCACCATGGACCCCACGTTAGTGTAGCCATAACTTATGGCCCATAACCTCAAGATCAGTCTTAAGATCAGTCTTAAGAGCGGGGAAAATGGGTGGAAATTGTAAAAACATTACATGTAAAATTTTTCCCTTTTGGTTCTGGAGAACCAGCTCGAATCGTGAGTGTTAAAATTCATCGAGAACCACATGAATTTCCGACCATAAAAAATACCTCGACCATATAAAATCTTGTTGAATGAAGGTCATGTATGATTCAGTAACAAAGCCTAGAAAAAGGTATTTACCATTTGGTACCAAGTTCGAAGTTTTATGGAAAGAAGGGTTTCCAATATTTCTTTTTCTGACAAAAAGTGACGATTCGAACATAGGAGCACCGAAATTTTTAAAGATGTTTCAATTGAAATTGACAAGAAACGTAGGAAACAGCTTTAAAAATTTTGGAACATCAAATTGATGTCGGTTTTGTACAAAATATCAGGAAAATTTTAAATTGATCCATCCAAATATTAAAAAAATTGAATCTTGTTCAGCACAGTGCTGACTGGTCAAAATATTGGCTATGCTTTTAATCAAGCTGAAAGAATTTGTTTTAAACATCGACGGACAAGTTTTTCAAAATTTCGAGACTTTCGGATCTAAAATAGAGAGCCCAATCTGTAAAACTGTCTGACTTTTTCTATACATTATTCTCACTGTGTTTGAAGCAATGACTCGTATTAGTCATAAAAGTAACATTCCCAAGCACAAGTTATCTTCCTGTGAATCTTCCTCATTGATGATCCTCCCTGGAGACAAAAATAAATGAGTCATCCAACAACTCGCGGCATTACTCATCATTCATTTATTAGTCATTTCATTCACGTAAGGCAGCCTTCCAAAGCATATGTAGGATTAAAAAGAGAAACTTTACTACGAAGATACCATAAAATCATGCCCATAAGATTTTTTTTTTATTTTTTGAAATTATTTTTACCTGAAGCGCTCAAAATTGGATTTTTTGAATTAGAGAAATTATTTATTTGAAAATTTGTAATTGTAGAAATGAAAAATGATTGTTTTCTAGAAATATGTCTAAAGCAGACGAGGGGGAAATTGTTGAAGAAGAAGAATCGGGCGAAGAAGATGATATGGGGAAATATATGTTCGGATCGGATGATGATGACGGAGATAAGGCCGAAGAGAAGAAACCTGAAGATAAAATAGAAGAACCAAAACCAATACAAAGTTTGAGAGAGGTCCGTTGAAATTATACTTTAGACTGAGTTTTTAGTGGATTCATTCGTTCAATAGAATGTCTTCCAACCAGAGTTGTAAATAGGCTCGAAACTGAATTGGGTTATTTGCGAAATCGCGATCGCATTTCGCAATCCATTTTACAACTCTGCTTTCAACCGTATAGACGTTCTCATCTTTAAAATAAATTAAAGTTTATGGCTGAATCAATTCCATCGTTGAAAAGTTTCAAAGGAAATAAGCTACCTGTACACGGAAATGAACGGACAATGAACTTGAATCATTTGATATTGGCGAACATTACAGAATCTGCTTATTTTCGAACTGATTTGGTACAACATAGATCTTATGATGATATGATTGATGAAATATATTATAGAGTGCAGCACTTAGAACCGTGGGAAAAGGTAAATATTTCATTTTCCTTCGCCCTTCATATCAACTTTTCCATTTTAGGGTTCAAGAAAAGCTTTCACTGGTAGTACAACTGGTGGCGAAAGAGGTTTAGCGTATTCTTCAATACCAGGAGTTTCAAATTATGTTGGTGTACGTGGTGTGGGTCAAGGTAAATTTTAAAAATAAATTTTCAAAGCTAAATGTTTTCAGAACGTTATTATTCAAATATGCTTGTATGAATTCTATGCACTTGCAATTTATTTCAACTAACCTACGCTTTTGTGTAGGTATGCTTATTGAATACTTAAACCAATTATTTTAAATTTAGGCGGAATCGTTTCGACGCCATTTTGCTGTCTGTATAAGCTTTGGACTTTGAAATTAAATCGCCATCAAATTATGAAAATGTTAAATCATTCCGATTCGCCATATATAAGAGGGCTCGGATTTCTATACTTACGATTCAGGTAAATACATTTTCTACAAATTACGAATATTTTACAAAAGAAAAAATTATTCAGCCTTCCTCCAGAACACTTGTTACCATTTTTCGAAGACTATTTAGAAGATGAAGACGAGATCGACCCAAAAGCAGGTGGTGGCGACCCGATGACAGTTGGACAGATGGTAATACCTTTTCCTGGGCTTTCAAAAATCCTTTTTATAATTTTGATTTAGGTGGTTATGCTTTTAGAAGACAACCAGTGGTATGGGACAATGTTCCCCCGAATTCCTGCGAAACATTTGAAAGAGATTCGAGATCGAATTAGAAAACTACGAGGAGGATCAAGTGGAAATAGATCGCAATCAGATAAAAGAGAGACTTCGCGACGCGAAAGATCCCGATCGCCGCAAAGAAAAAAGCGACGTGACCCAAGAGACCTTGACGATAGACCTTCATCATCCAATAATAGGTTCAATGACGAGTGTAAACGATTGTTAAACAAGTTTAATTTAGAGCATATCGCGATGGCCAGCGTGAAAATGATTACATGAAATCACGACCTCCAAAAGAGTTTCGCAGTTCTCGATATTAATATTCATCTTTTCATTCGTCCACTGCCCCGAACAAAACACATCTTGATGTAGCAATAACTCTGAAAAATAAATTTATCTTCCTAGACTGAATGGGAGGACTCGACCTGGAATGTGTGATCACATTTGAAGGAAAATGCCCAATTGATCACTGTGGCGAATCAATTTACTTCATCAAAGAACAATTAGAAGCAAAAACAACAGTTCATTGTAGACAGTGTGGAAATAATGTCAATGCTGAAAGTATTTTAAATTCAATAGAAACAAAGGTAACATATCTGTTATAAATGTAGACGATATAGATATTCTAGGTAAACCAACGCATTATCGAAATGGCAATTTTTCAGTCGAGATCAACTGATTTATTAGCATATCGTGGCATTCACAATTTCGAGGCAAAATTATTGTCACCATTCTTGGAACGAGTTTAAAATTATCACTTCGATGTTGAAGAAGTCAAACTCAGGTCATCCTACAATGTTTTTTTTCATTTCATAACTCGACAAAGACACGATATGGACTAGACAAAGATACCGGAAAGCCGAAATTATTGAGGTTGGTACATTATTTCTGTTTTTTTTTCGATTAACAAAGATGTTTATAGTGATATGAATATGGCTGCATCGTTTGACTGTGGTCGTCTATCAAATAAAGTGTTTCAAATCAGCCAAGGAGATATAAAACAACCTGGAGTTGGAATGGACGAATCCACGGAGCTGAGTGGATATCTACAAGGTACATTATTGAAAATTGATGAAGCCTCCAATCAATCAAAATCCTGTATTCCCGGTCATGCAGATCCGGATGGTCACTGTCTCGTTCATGCAATTTCCAGATGTCTCACAGGGATAGTTTTTCAGTGTCACCAAATTCGCATTCAAAAATGTATTTTTTGATGAATTCATCAAGACATTTGTGAAAACTCGGAAAAGGGACACAGTTATTCTGGCATCCTTTACGCGAGGAGCTTCATCGTCATTTGCGAAATAATCTTACGAAATATCAACAGCTTTTGGGAGCTTATATAACCGAATGTGAATGGCCATTGATTGTGGAAGAAGCTGATCCTTATTACTTGTCAGATGGTGCCACTCTTGGCCTTCGAAATGTACATGTATTTGCTCTCGCTAATATTCTCAAACGACCAATCATTTTATTAGGTATATTTAGTTATGTTTTCTTTGATTTTAATGTTCGCATTTTCTAGATTCACCTGACTGTATGGATAATGCTGGTGACTTTTCAGCAACATTTTTACCAATCCTAACACCCTCAAAATACTGCAAAGATAAACAAGATAAGCTTAATTCCCCAATTGTCATCGCATGGGCTTCTAGATTAGGGCTTGAATTATTTTATTTTTCGGAATCTTCGCGTTAGAAATTATAAATGTATGTGAACGAGGTTAATATAAAATTAAATTCATGGCAGAGCTCACAATCATTTTGTTCCGATCATACCTATTTCTGCTACAGAAGTCATGCTACCAAATTCGATCATTCCACCAGGTAAATATCATAATTCAGGAATATGACTCATACAAATGACTCATTTTAGTTTGGTTGGAAACTCAAGATAAAATTAATGAATATTGTGAATTCAAGTATACGGAATACTGTCCAAGAGGTGTCACAATTGGTCACGGGACAAAACTTTCGGATAATTATATCAAACGATTAATAACAGCGATGCGCGAAGCGTTTCACACCGAAGAAAATATTTCTACAAATATTGTTTCCCGTCTATATCGAGATGTTTATCGCGAAACCGATGTTGTTCCCTTGCAAGTTTCAGCAGCTGCGAAACAAGCTCTTGCAGAAGGTCGGCTTTATTCTTGTCAAGTGTGCGGAACTGTTGGAGAGATTGATTCGAGAGAATTGAGAAAAGGAGGTTTCTTATACGATCAAGCAATTGAACAAGATCCTTATTTAATCGACGGAAAAATTTATGAATTACCAAATTGTCTTTATGTCAAATATGATATTGATAGTGATGTTCTAAGTCCAGTTGAAGAAAAATGTCATCCTAGGGTGAGGATTTTATGATTTATGACGTGTCTTTATTGACGACGATTTAGTGTCTGATTTGCAATACTTTGACGTCTGTTATTTCGATAAAGCGAAGTGCATCAGCAACCGATAAGAGAATGAGAAGTCCTATTCAAGTTAGAACTCAAAAGAAAAAACCCAACCAGAAAACAGATTCATCGGATTCAACCACAAATAAACCATCATCTTCATCGGGAAATCTTCGAATAAAAGTTCGACTTAGCGATAATCGAACTGATATAATGGAACTCGCCAAAGGAAATGTTGTGAAATGACTCGCTTTGAAGTTTTTGTGATAAGTATCATGCATACGCTGACTTGATACCCTTTGGTAAATTTGAACAGCAGATATAAAGACATTACCGTTTCAACATTCCTATCACTTCTATCTGATAAATTCGGTGTGAATCTTGCTCAAATTCATTCGATTCGATCCGGCCATCCACCACGTGTTCTGGACCGTACACGACCTCAATCACCAGTATCATTTACAAATGGTGATAGGGTCGATGTTGTTCTCGGTGATCCTGGTGGATCATCTCAAAGTACCAGTATTGAAAGATCATCTGTTTTACAGACCAGTCCTGTTGAACGACGAAAGATTCAAACTAAAACTGATCAGCCATCATTGAAATTATCAAAATTAAATTCTGAGATTCCAAATACAAAATATCCAGATCATATCCCAAAAGATGTTCAAGAACTGTGGCGTGACGCTGAACGGGATCGAAGTTCGATTTGGAATACAATACTGTCTGGCATAGGGGATAGTAAATATAAAAAAATGTTCAGCAAACAGGGTGGTTATTACACTCTTACCTGTCTCATGAAAGGTTTGAAATTCAAATATCCAATAACGACACCCTATATTATTTTAAGGCTTGAACAAACTTGAAATTGGCTCACATCATACATTAATGAGAATGCCCGATGTGGTGTTTTACTGGAGTGGTGAAGAATTTCAATTATGTACCGGGCCAGAATGTCACAAATCAGTTACAGACGTGTTTTTGTATACAGGAAACGGTTGATTTGAAGACAGGCCGAATGATTAGTCACGAGTTATGAGTCATATGTCTGTCATCAACCTTAAAAAGTGACAACGAATGATTTTAAACATAACTGTATTAACTTGAGCCGTCTGAGACAAAACACAGGTACTTTTTTAATCAAAATTTGAGTAAATAAGGTATAAAAAAGATATTAATATGAGCTTCTTCAGATTCTGGTCCTGGTATAAACCGATTGGGTGGAAATTCTCTAGCACCACCACGCGATATTTCTGATGAATTGCGAAAACGCTTATCGAGCAAACGATAACTTCATTTTATTGTTCAAAACGCGTAGTTCTTCAGTTTCTGTCTCAAATTCAACCAAAACCGCTTCATTCAATCTATCTTGATTATTTTTAGAATGAGCTCGATCTAGGGAAGAGTTGCCATCCTATTATTATTATGTCAAATTATGGATATTCCTATGGCTCAAGTTCTAGTAGGCGGCCAACTTCTGGTTCATATTCTTCATATTCAACAACCTCGCCTTCTTCAAGCACTACAACTTATGGTACATCTTATAGACTTAGAAATTCTGGCGTCTCAACTGATGTCTCAAAGTATACTTCCAGCTTATCTGATAGGAAAAGCGCCTTTAAAAAAGAGAATGACTTGGCTATCAACATTTAAAATGTGTTCATGTCGTCGTCGGATGGCAAGAAATAATAACGCTAATAAAAGAGCAAAAACTTCAAAAGATTATTCAAGTACTTTAAGTTCAATCAATTCTAGTCTAAATCGTCTTAATTTGGACCGTTTGGAACGGACATCAGACCGTTATTCTTCAACTTCTTCAATATTGGGTTCCTCGTCATCTTCATTAACCGGTCGAAGTTCTTCTCATCGTCGGTTGCCACCGCTTGAATCGTCATCCAATGCATTGAGCTCATCCGTCATTTATCCTAGTTCAGGATCTGAACTAAGAAGCTCAAGAAGTGTTAGATCATCAATATCTTCAAGAAATACTTATGATAAATACTCAACCAATTATGAAAGTATGTTGCTATCCCATTGTAGATTTTTAATATGAAATTTTTTAGGTAACGAGCAAAGTGGTTCATCTTTGAAAAAACAAGGTGGACTACAAAATATAGGGAACAGTTGCTATCTGAATAGTGTCATCCAATGTTTACTTCATTGCGATCCGATACGAGATTATTTTGTCAAAGGAAGATTCAAATCTGAAATCAACTCAAGATCGAAAACCAAAGGGTTGGTTCAAAATCCACATATGTCAATATTTATTGGTATTAATTTGAAAATTTTATTCAAGTTGCTAAAGAAACCCTGGTTATTTTTCTAGTGAACCATAAAAAAGGAAAATGTGCTGACGCGACTAGTTCGTTATTCGACGATCTTTTAAGTGGTAGGACAAGCTCTCCGAGCTCCGTAAAGTCTGCAGTCAATCGATTTTCGGGTTTATTTCGAGGAACTTCACAAGAGGACGCCCAAGAGTTCTTACGATGGTATCTAGAGGGTAAGGAATAATTAACTACTTATATAGTATAAAATAACTTATATTGATATATTTTGATACTGAATTTATTTATTAGCATTGCATGAAGATGTGCAAAAAGTAACTTCAAAGCCACGAATAACCAAAGAAGCAGAATCTGCACGTGAAGCTTGGTCTCAATACACTTCAAGAGAAAATTCTCAAATCGTCGATCTTTGTGTTGGTCAGCTTAAATCGTCTCTTACTTGTAGCCATTGTGGCTATGTTTCAAACGTATGATGCATTTTTTCGAACTTGTTGCCAACAAAATATTTTAGGTTTGGGATCCGTTTTGGGATTTATCAGTTCCATTACCTAGTGGTGCTCGTAATGTTGAAGATTGTTTGGAAGAATTTCGTAAAGAAGAGGTACAAAGAGCGTCGACGCATGAAAAAGAAGTTTGATGTAGAAAAAGCTCCAAGAGTCCTAGTTATACATTTGAAACGATTTGGAGATTCATTGGGCTATTCGAGGAGTAAAATAACTAGAAATATTTCATTTCAACAAAACTTTCATTTGGGAAGTCGAAGCTATGAACTTCGTGCTGTTTGTAATCATTCTGGTGGCGGTAAGTCAAGTCCAAAGCGGACTTCAGGGTATTTATTGTATTTTTAGTCGGTGGCGGACATTATATTGCATATGGAAAAACTGATGCCGGATGGTTTGAGTACAACGACAGTCATGTTTCAAAGATTTCAGAGTCTCAATTGGTATCTCCAAATGCCTATTTATTATTCTACACGGCAAAATAACCTTTTTTTTATCTTTTAAATACTATTCGGAAACATATCTCAAAATAAAATTATTTAAGAATGTATACTTTAATGTCAGGGGCGTACAAACATTATTTTCGAAAAGATGAATACTGTATTCTCATTCTCGGACTTGACGATTCGGGGAAAACTACATTTTTAGAACAGACAAAAATTAAATTTAGTAAAGGTGAGTCTGGAAACAAACAAAATATTATTGACCTTTGACCTTCAAGAATATCGTGGCATGCAGTTATCGAAGATTACAACCACGGTTGGGCTAAACATCGGAAAAATTGTGACACAAGGAGTGAAACTGATGTTTTGGGATTTGGGAGGACAAGAGGAGTTACAGTCACTTTGGGATAAATACTTCAATGATTGTCATGGAGTTATATTTATTATTGACTCTGCAGATCCGGACAGATTAGTTGAATCAAAACGAGCTTTTGACACAGTTTTAGGGTAAGTTAATGAACAAGAAAAATAACGAAAAATAACGACTTATTTTATAACAAAAAATTCTCGTTAACGAATCATTTTTGTAGGTCTTCGGCCTTGGACACTGCCCCGCTTCTTATTCTTGGTAACAAGCAAGATATTGACGGATGTCTACCTCTTTTAGAGATCAAACACGCTTTTCATGATTGTTCAAACCGAATAGGATCACGTGATTGCATGATCCGGCCTTGTAGTGCACTGACTGGTGCAGGAGTAACAGAGGGTATCGAGTGGATGGCAAAATGTGTAAAACTGAATCCATATCGACCACCCAGACAAGATGGGCGATGATTCACCAGAGTACAGTATAACGTACTAGTACTGCGATGGCCCTTCAACTTTATCTCCAATTCCAATTTTCTTGAATTGACTTACCGAACATGATTGTGCAATACAAAATACTTACAAGATTGTTTGTGTCCAAAATATTTATTTTTATATTTTTAGATGTCAAGCAAATATGTAGACAAAGAATTTGATGATATCGATGAGGAAATTGACTCATCTGAAAAACTTTACCAGGTTAAAACAATTAGACTGGCGTAAAAGTGATTGTTTTTTTTATACCGTTATTAAGATTTTGACGGGTAAAGTCCTGTTAGGTCGAAAACGAGAGATTCAAAAAGAATTGAAAAAGAGATTTTACTCCGAATACTCATCAAAATGTGTTGATCCCGAAAATGCTCCAAATATAGATACAAACTTTGATGCCGAGAATCCTGGAATGGTTAGCCAATGTCGTAGACCTCATATTTATGATGTTCTTTAGTTTCGGTGTTTGTGGTGTAAAAGAATATTCAAACGAGATATGGGTCGATTGTTACACTCTTATTGGTGCAATTGGCAGCCAGACAAAATCGAAGGTGAGATTTAATTCTAGAAGCATGAGAAAAATGTCTGTAATAGTTATGTCTCGAATTCGACTGAGCCGAAAAGAAGCTTCAGAGCAATTAATGTCCGAAAAAAAATTCAAAACTGATTCGGACAATTTGAATAAGATGCCAACCACTTCGAAACTGCGAAAAAATCGAGCTAAACTAACAAAAAAACGAAGCAGCGATGACAACTATCCCTCGAATGGATCTTCCCCTCAACACCCATCTACACTGCCAAACTCATCACCTAGCCATACAACCTACTACCGAACAGGTTTCATATCTTAAACTTGGGGTTATTACGGTGAAAATGAAGTCGTATTATTTGTTAATCAAAACTTACCACTACACTATTAAGGGGCATTTGAAGAAATCAGAGCCGAATTTTCTAGGAAAAGACGAAAACTGAATCACGCAAAAGTGGCAGAACTGCTCCGGAGAAAAGATTTATCTCAACCTCCAGCTGCAGGAAAATATGATGCCGATATAAATCTTCTAGACCTTAGAATTCAGCAAATTGAGAAAGAAAATGCGAAACGAAAGTAAGTCTGAAATATAACCCTTGACATATGAATTATTTTCTTTTAACGTTTATCTTCAGGGAAATAGTTTCCTTGCGTGAGCAGAATCGAATAATGAAGGAAAAACTTGCTGAAAGTGAGAATTTTCCATTCGAGGATAATATCCCGGATTCACCCCAGTTGCCAGACTAAAAATTCTTCTGGATTGTCTTAAACTCTGCTCATACAATTCTCTGTACATCATACGGTACTACTGCCGGTAGATTTTATGTTCAAAATTCATTTCTCGAAAAAAACATTTTGGTAACTGATGCCCTACACTTTAGAAAAATGACCGAATTGGATAAAAAATTTAATTTACTCGAACATGAAACAAAAGAAAGATACAAGAAAACTATTGAAGAGGTAAGGTTCTGAAATTGTTGTTCGCCCCACCCTCAAGGACATTTATATTCAGGGCTCTTGGACATCGAATAAGGGATTTACTGTAGAAGAAGGTGAAGCCGATATATCTCAATTTGTTTCGAAATGGACTTTGGATGAGTGCTGGCTTTATTGTATTGATTATATAGAATGTGTTGAAACCGAATTTGGTAAAAATCATCATTACAATGTAAAATTCTCAATTCCAACGCGTCAAAAACCAGTCCCATTGGCAACGGCCTCCGTATTTTTTGTTTTGACCGAATCAAAAGTCGGATCTCCAAAGTATGTTCTGATTATTTTAAATATCCGTGACTTTGTTAACGTTGACTGATTTCAATCTTTAGTTCTCCAATCGGCGTCGAGTACCAAATCGAGGGACACCACCTTAATCAGTCGCCCGGAAAGTTGGAATTTCGTCAAAAGTGGCTCTACGATGTTTTAAAATCTAAAAATATTTTTTCTACAGAATTAATTCGATTCTAAATTTTTATTTACTTTTTATATTGAAATAAATATATATTTTTTATAATAAAAAAAAATTGTGATGGAAACCAATTTAGAAATGACGACACAGGATGATATTGAAAAATATCTTCAACAGAGGTATGGAATTTTATTTCTTGAGATATCTTGAGATGTTTTATTCTCATTTTAGTTTGTGTTTTACTGAAGATGTTATTGAGAAATGTAAAACACTAGGTGTGACGAGAACAATGCTTTCCCTTTCGAATTTGGACAGAATGACAAAAACAATCTCCCAAAATAATACCTTTAAAGAAATTCCAGTCATTGACGCCGATCAACTTTTGTGGGTAAGTGGAAAGTCGCTTGACAGATGATAAGACGTATCTTAGTTGGCGAAATATGTCCGATATGAAAAGAAATTACCACCAGAATCAATTGATGACTTGATGGACTTGAGAGATTCTTGGAAATCGCCGGTACAACAAGACCGAGAAGCAGAAATTGAGCCTCTCAGAGAAGAAATTAAAAAACTAAAAGCTGACTTTCAAACTGAACTTGAATCTCAAAAGAAAATCAATAACGAATTGGAAAAAGAAATTAAAGAGAAAACAAAGGTAGTTTTATTAAATTTTAATTCAGAAAAAGGATTATTAATAATAACGAAATGTGGGTTTTGCGTTTAAGTGGTGTATTAAAATTTGTTTTTCAGGCCTCAATGATTGAAAATGGAATTCAATCTGGTCAGATTTTCACATATCAGGAGCGTTTGAAAGAAACAGAGTCAAACAATGCTGCACTCCGAAAAAAACTACGCCACTTCTCAAAAGAAGACCCCCTTTCAAAATCTCCGCTTGTCAAATTAGAACAAAAGGCTATCAACAATGCTTAAACTTTCTGTATTTCTATAACTCTGTACTAGCGCTCTCAAACTGTACTCTTACCAGCTTTTACTACACTTATAACTGCCTAAAAATCTTGACTTTGAATCTTTAGAAAATAAAGTTGAGCTGTGAATAAAATAAAATGGACCAAAGTGGAGGTGGCTCGGGCAGAAGGAGAATCACAGTTTCTAAAAATGGAATCGCTGAATCCTCTATTGAAACTCAAGTAAGTTTAATAAATAATAACTGAGATCTCTCTTCTCGATCATAAAAAACTTGTGCTTGACTTGCACGTACGTATATCGTAATTTTGCAAACTCGTCATTATTTTTTAATAGATACGACCGTCACCCCGAGCACCAAAAGATAGTAGTACTCCCATGTCCAGTCACTTTCGTGGTGCAGACAATCCAAATTGGGCTTTCACAAAGGAAACAGAAAAATTAATAAATCATCAAGAGAAAAAAATGAAACTTACATCAAAGGTTAAAAGTGATAAGGGATGACAGTCAGTGTGAATTTTTATTTAGGAAACGTCAGATTTCACTCAAAATCTATGTTCAAGATTAAAAGATATTGACGCCGTTGCGGATGAAATGGTTTCAAAAGTTGAAAATATGAAAAAAGAAATGATTTCTCGTAAAGAGGTATAAAAATGAAAAAAATTAGTGACTAGAATAAGAAATTGATTAAGATGGACGAGCTTACAGACAATTTTAGCGGCCCAAATCGCCTCAGAATAGTAACTCAGGTCAAACGTGAGATCCGAAAAAATAAGAGGGTAGGTATTAATTGTTGCTTGATGAATATTTACGTTTGGAATTTATTTTTAGATTTTATTGGAAAATAGAGAATTGAGACAGTGCCTAGCAGAACATCAAACCGTTCTTGAAATGGTAATGAACAAATTTCGTCGTGTTTCTGCGCATGCAGCTAGGTTAGAACGTGATTACTCATCAATGGCAGATCAAAATGGGCTCAATGAAATAAAGGTATTTTTTTATATTTTACAGATTAAAAGATTTTTTGTAGCTAGAAAATCAAAGACTGACAGAAAGAGTTGGCGACATGCTACATGTTATGAGCTTTGCAATTTCACATGACAATCAAAAACGTAAAAAATGGGTCGACATGAATAATAAAATTTATAGATTACAATCAGAGAATACTAACCTGCGGTGAGTTTTTGAATATATTCATCATTAACCGATGATGAAGTCAATTTTTATATGAAAATTTAAGACAAATGCTTCATTTATCAAAAGGATTCGGATCTTATCAACCTGCCGAGCAAAATGAAATACCATCCACCGAAAAAGAGATTATTCTTGATAATAATATAGGAAATTTCATAATTTATATAAATTCTTGGTTTTCTGGAGTCTTAAGTTAGTTCAGTACACTCGATTTACTAAAAATTTGTATCTAAAATTGATTTTATGAATTAAAAA
>SCLD01090579.1:0-13163 GCA_004367895.1 Oikopleura longicauda | reverse complement strand
AAGGATCCACAAACGCTTATTTCTATTGAGTCTATTCTATTTTGAATAATTGTGGTGAGTGGGTCCGTTTTAACTGTACGTTGTCCAGCATGTAAAACTCGAATGAAATTAAAATTGAATCAAAGTAAAGTCATCATTCAATCATTCAAAAGATCTCGTTTGATTTTTCTGAACCACTTAATGCGGAAATGAGAAAACACAATTGCATTTATATTTAAAATTTAAGTTAAATATTTAAGAAATGAGCTCTTAATGAATTTTAACCAGTCGCATTTAAAAGCAGATAAATTGAATCGACTAAGAGAATTAAATAATTCGGTTCGTCATAAAGTATGGTTCAAATCAGGGTGCACTAAAAACCGAACAGTTTCTGTTCGGACTGTTCGAGCTGTTCGCACGGTCTGAGCTATTCGGTCCGTTCGGTGTTCGTCAATATCAACTGTTAGACTTGTTCGCTGTTCGGACTGTTCAGACTGTTCGCTGTTCGAGCTGTTCGTCAGCATTTGAAATTTTTGCTGTTCGTTGTTCGGACCGAACAGTCCGAACAGCAACTGTTCGGTGTTCGGTGGACACTGGTTAAAATAATGATTTATGTTTAGGACAATTTTGAGACCAAGCATTTCCAAATCGACATCGTTGTACTGAGCTTTTTTATTTATGAATAATATACATTGCATAGGAGAACATTCGTTGACCAACTCGAACCAACGGCCCAAAGAAATGTTTGACTTCGAAGACACATTTCTTGATCGATCATTGAATGCATATCATGAAGTTCGTCAAGAATACTTTTACAATTTGAAAAGTACTTTGAAAAATAATTAAATGAATCTCGACCAGAAATAATTTTCATCTCGGGAGCAATTTTTTGAATATGTTCTTTGATACCATCGACAAAATTAATTTGATCGGGGGGATGACTAAAATTTTTATTAAAAAAAATTTACATGACCCAAATAGAATCGAACCCTAACAGAATTGAAATCAAAACCCAAATTCTGACCTGATATAAATTGAGCTGGGTCTTGCACTTTCTGTTTGGTCTTCCTCTTCAAAATATCCGGCAGCGAATTTGCCTTCCATGAAGTTTTTATGTTTCATTTGCTTTGACTCTAGATAATTGTATGTTTGAACGTAGGTGACAATATTTTCAGCGACAAATTCAACATCTGAAACTATTCTTTGTACAATATCGCATTGGATGGAAGGTTTCTTTCTACAATGACGAGTCCAATCCCCAATATTATACCTCCAATGAATGGCAACATAATTTTGTCCGTCGAGCATATCATCGGCGAATTTCTGGGCAACATCTCTGATATATACTGGTCTGAGAGTTGCGCGGACTATATCACCCATTAATTGTTGATCTTCGGATGTGTTCACTTCGGGGTAGACTTCCTCCCCTCCCATGATTTCTGCTCTCAGCTCCGCGTGTGATTCTAACTTATCACTAAAGTATAGCACTTATAATACAAAAAATTAAAATGATTTGTAACTTACTCTTCAATCATAACATCTTTGAAATTGAAAACTCGGTATGGCATAACAAACATTGTGCATTTATATTTATCATTATCAGGATATATTTCATTGAGTCCTTCGTGAGATGTTGGTAATAAAATACCTTTTTTTGAAGGCAATCGTTCCCATCTAGGAAATACTGTTGTATCATGAATTATGCAATGATAATTCTCCAAATCGGTGTGATCTGTATCGGTTATATTCAGAGCTTCATATCCTAGTTCTTCACTTATATTGGATTTAAATAAGTTCAAACTTAATCGTTTTATGAACAATACTTATTGATCAATTGATTAAATTCAAGGCCTGAAATAGTGAATTCTGTTGACTTTATCTCCGTGACAATAATCTCTTCTTGCCGCCCAAACGGCATCAAACTTGTGGTTGCATACGTTTGCCATTTTCTCGGGCCTGACAACCGGAACAAGTTTTCTTGAAGCATTTTCAAATTAATTCTCGACTAATCAATTTGATTAAATAAACACTCGGAAACATTTTTTAGAAAACGCTCCTTAGTGTGTCAACATCAATTCTTGTTTCCGCATTCACCGCAGTCGATTTCTTTTCAACGGTTGTATCAGTACCCCAATGTTTGAAAAATGGAGGTAAAGCTATTGTTCGATTCATTTTGACTGCCATGAGGATTAGTTCCCGAAGGCCACGTGACTGATTATTTGGTCCCCAAATATAAGATCCTGTTATAAATTTGGTTGGGTCAAGTTTTAACTCTGCGACAACTTCTTCAGCCCAGTTGGTATGAACGTTTGGACACTCAGATAGCGGCTCCAAATTGATAAAAACTTGTTTGGGATCTCTAAACTCAGATTCAGACGAAATTTATGCCCTAAGAGCATCCCTGGTTAAATGTCCGAGAATCCCCGCCTTGATCGTCCTCTATTTTATACGTATTTGTGACTACTTGTTCTTTTTTCTCCTTTCGCCATATTCCGTTATGATCAACATGAACGTCGCCAGATAGATCCAAAAATGAGCCTTGATATCGTAATGCTGGATTCAAAGATTCGTCAAGACCAGGTAAAACTGAGCGCAGTTGGTTTGTTTCCATTTTAAGCGCGTCGAGTCGACCAGTTTTACCACCTCCATGTGCATTGGTACCATATGCATCAAAGAAATCGTCGCTAGCTTCCCAATCGCCTTGCTTTACGCCGATATCGGAAGAGGCATAGTAGACATAGTCAATTTCATAGGGTCCGACGACCTTGGCAGGGGGTACAAATGCTCGGTGTTTCTTTTCTGGCATTTTGAAAGTTGAAATTCGATAAGGGTTTCCATATGATTTTTCCATTCGAGCCTGAAGGGCCTCGAGAATTGAAGTCAGGTGAGTATCCTTTTCCATTTTTGGTTCATAAACTTTATCAATCAATTTTAATTTTTTCAATCCTTTCATATGACTATTCATTTGATTTTTAGCCACTTTCTTGCATACTGGGCCACATATAACACATCATATTAACGTTTTATAATTTTTTCAGTTTAATCAATGAATAATCGAGCCTTTAGAAGCAACATTGAGTGTGACATCTTGGTTTCCGACAAGTAAAATAAGTGTAATAATAATGAATCCATATACTTTTCGCGGTTACTTTCAATTTTAACATTCTTTAGAATGTCAAAAGTTCCGACTTTAAATATAAGATGGTTTAGAAACCGAACCTGAACATTTGAAGATTTCGAAGTAGTCACACTGTCCCTGTCTCAATGATGGCTTCTTTTTTCTCTTTTTTGAACCCATTTCTGATTTTATCAGACTTTTTGATAATTACTATTTGGCGGTGGAGAGAACAAGGCCAGCCACCACCTCGGGCGTTATTGAACAAAAACATCGCACACCCAATTTTCCCTTTTTGCAGACTGCTTTTAAGTCGTTTTGTAAAATTACCTTTATGTTCAACGGACGCCGTGTGTGGAACCCTGCATTCTTATAAAAAGAACTTAAGGCCTTCAGCGGACTGTGATTAGGTACGGAGCAAAAGTCCTCCAAGTTACGTCTTGGATTTTTTCAGCCGAATACCACAAATTCTGAAATAATGGAAGCTTATGGTTCGCCTAGGATGGTTTGTTCCTACTAGGAACTTCCTAGTGTAAAGAATTTTGTAATGTTCATTACAAAATATTCAGAATTTAATATCAGGAATAAAAATGCAGGATACTAGTCCCTTCGCAAAAATCTGTAAGTGCTTCTTGGCCATAAAAAGGCATCTCATCCTTTGACTGTTAATAGCAACTATTTGGTTTTATCCGACCATTGCCAATGACTTAACCTAGTCAGTTTAATCGAAAATCAAGATCAAGGTTTTTAAACGGATTTGACGAACAATAAAAGACTTAGTATTAATTTATATTCATTAGCTTATCCATTTGACCATTAATTTGAGAAACTAAAATGAGGTTCGAATTATTTTTTCTGTGTTTTAATACTAATTTTGCAGAATTTCTCAATGTAAACGAATTTTCTCAAATATTTGACGCCAACGGAGACTGTAAGTTATCACAGAGATTCATGCAATGTTTCCTTTTCGGCCATGCTGATCCCCTTGAAAGTCTTTGCAAGCGATTTTGAACATTAAAAATTTAGAATTTTCAAAAAATATTTTACCAGTCGATTCCTGAGACTCCATTTTTATCGATTTTGTTTAACGATCCCTTGTCTAGCCCGCGAAGGATTGAAAATGATACAAGGCGAATGGAATATTGTCAAAATTGGAAACCCAAGTCATTTTGGTAGATGTAAACGAGTACGTTTCAAGAATGTTTTTATCGAAACCACTGATCTTGCTACAAATAATATCGAAAGTGTTACTCTAATGATTGATTTCATAATAAATGTAAGTATTGACATCTTTGCTCACCTTATATCAGTTTTTAGGACAATATGGACACGATGGTCGACTATGAAAATTCAATGCTTGATTATTATCGTTCATTTGTTCATGATGCTATTATGATTTATGGTTTTATTCTCGAAAACTCGTCGAGAGATGTCTTGAAAGCCCGTTTTAAAATAGAAGACGGATTGAGCCAATGGGGATACTGGTCAGATTTTTCAAAAATTTCGAATGAAGTGGTTCAAACAAGAACCCGAACGTGTGCACTGGACCCCGAAAATTTTACCGAACCGCTTTCTGAACAAAAAACATGTCATATTGATGGCTGCAGTATCTGGATATCAATAGATGCAACAGATGTTTCAAGGAACACTGAGGCAGGTTTCCAATTTCATTAAGACAAATTTTAAGAACCGCTTCAATTTTTGAAAACCTACCAAAGTCAGGCGAATTCACGTATCATGCAATTTTGGAAGATTCATATCCTATTTGGAAACGAAATGACATTTATCTTGCATATAATGCTGACCTCGGTGACTGGGTTATGACAAAGGGAAACTATTACGGATACAGTTCATTTCAACTTTGGTTTTACATCCGATCATCAGGTAAACGAGGGCTGCGTGACATCCAAATTATAGAAAACTAAATATGTGTATGGGCCAGTATAATTCTGGATATATCATATGCAGTATATCATACATACATGTACCTTATATACTTTTCACTATTAAAATTCAGAAATATTGAATCTCAAATCACTTGAAACAAATTGGAAGGAATATTGGATAATGGTTGGAGGCGGCTGGAGATACACCGCGACCGTCAAAATATTTCATGATGCCAGTTCATATGAAGAGTTTACCCAAGGCTTATAAATAAACTTCGAAGGTCGTTCGAATGGACTTTATATTTTTGACTCTACGCTTGTGCCTTGAAACCTTGGAGGCTTCAAGGTCAATAAAGGTGCGATCTTTAATCATTATCTGAACTTGGGCTCAAATCGCATTTTTCGATACATTGAATCTGAGGTCATTTTTATTCAGAATTATTATATGGGCCATATTATATGGCGTTATCTGTTTAGTTAAAGTATTCATTGCAAAGGCCAATTATTTGTCAGGATTCACTGGTGAAATTTCTCGGCGGTTTTCCAGTGAGATATCTGGTGAAGATTCAACTTGTTTGTCAGGTGTATTAGTTTCTTCGTTATCACTTTTTTTGAAATTCAAATATTTTTGAGCAAATTTTTCCGAAGAGGTTTTGACTGTGGTGAAATAATTTCTCATTGATTTCGAAGTTTTTGGTTCCGATAGTGTACCATCTTCGACCTCATTTTCATTACTTGAAAATGTGTTCCCGTCTTTTTCCTCGCCTGGAATCGCTGTTTTTGTATCTGAATGATCTGGAGAAAGCAGAGAACCCGCTTCGGCATTTTCTACTGGTAAAGTATCCGAATTGCTTTTTGTCGGTTTCCTCAGTGCTAATATTTCTGAGAAACAATTTTTAGAATTGAAGCCAGCACAAAAGCCAATCGCTATCATCATTGCAAGTGTGTATGCAATTAAAGTCAATACAGCTGTTGTCATTTCCAAGTCTGTGAAGCAACCTTTTTTAAATGGAGCTGGAGTTTCGTAAACTGTAGTCGGCAACGTTTGAACTTCTTTGCACATTTTATCTCGAATGCGCCGAAGGAACCATCCCCGCTCATGAGTATCAATCGAACTAAAATACAAGAAATAAGCTCAAATCTGAGCTATAATCAGATAATCTCAGAATTTCGAGATCATTTTTTTCCAAAGCATTTACCATATCTGAAGAGTCGTATTATATTCAGGAGCAAGTTCTTGAAGTTCGTAAAGTCCGAGGCAAGACTCTGTTACAAGAGTGGAAACTGATAAAATTAAAACAGTGACTATTGAAATGGCCTTGATGAAATAGTGATTTAAATACATCATGGTTTGAATGAACAGTCCAGAGATACTTTCTTTACTCTCGGTGTCCTCTGCTTCAAGATATTTTGCTTCACGATATGCACCACGGTACTATAAAAACTCGTTTAAAAAGAATGTCACAGTTTGTTAGTATGCCTTAAATTCGTAAAATAGGACAAAAAATGAAAAATATCTATATGTCCAAATTATTCATCAACTTATACATGAAGCGGATAATTATAAACTCACCTTATCAATCAGAGCGGTTATCTTGTTGAATTTACAGATTTTAAGGAACTTATTAAGAATGCCCAGCAGTAGGTTGAGTATTGAGTGAACATGCTTTACTAGGAATCATAAAACCGGAGAATATCGGACAATGATAGAGTCTATATGATATAGATATAGTCTGCATGGTAGACATTATGTATGATAACTCTCCTTGAGAACAGCCAGGGCAAGACATAAATAAGCGCCATCACTTATAATTTCCCCAGGTAAAATAAATCTTGTAAAATAAAAATATATAAAGAATGATTGAATTCCATCTATGCACAAGTAGGGGAGAACACCGCCGGATACCCCTCGACACGATAATCTGTAGACTAATCTATTTCTAGATATAAATTCAGGATCTTCAATAACTTGATTGAGTACCAAACAGTTCCAAATAAAAAATATTAATTTTATCAGGACAAATCCAAGGAGTAGAAATGTGAATTTTAAAGATCGTGGAGTAAAAGCTAGAGAAGTGTTGGTTTCATAATCGTACCAAACGTAAACTGACGGATAAATATTCATTATAGGTAGGAAAAAATGAATAAAACATATCAGGAAGAAATAAAGTGAATCTTCTGATTTTTCGTCTCCTTCAATTTCTTCACGGCGTTCAATTTCCTCGCCATCGCTATTTTCATTTGCTTGATCTCCAAGCGTCTCCATCACTGATGCGCTATCGGACGGTTTTTTTGGTTGAGCATTAGTGAGTTTATGGCGCTTGGCAGTAGAATATACGAAAATAAATATGGTTATCAGCAGGATAATCATTTGAAACCAGAAATATATAATGGTATCCTTGTTCAAGGGTATGATTTTGACCGATTTCAGCATGTCAATTAACATGACTTCTTTCTGGATTTTGTCTGTGATATCAGGAATTTGTTCATCTTCAATTTTGATAAATAGTTTTATGAAAATCACCACGAAGACTTCCATAAATTCTTCGAGTTCATCATCATTTCTTCGCTTTCGGTTCTTTGTTACATCATCAAGCTCACCATTAGAGTCTTCAGTACTGTTTTTTACCTCCAGAGAAATAATCTGAACTGAAATAAAGTCTGAACCAAAGTCTTCTTTGAGCGCAAATGTGATGGCGTTGAGTAATCGGGAACGTAAAGCATCCGTATCTATATCATAAAGAACAGTTAAATGCAATTCCATTTTACTTCCAAAAGTTTTTCTTTTCTGAGATCTTGGGATTTCATTAAGTATAGCTAATTGAGTTGTGTTGGCGGATACAGAATCAGTTGATATGATTTCAGGCATGGTACATAGTTCACATTGTGTGCAGTGGATAAATTGTTTCATTGGAACCCAACATTTTGTCCGGTACCATTCGATCACATATCTTTTCAACGATGAATAAACCTGTCAAAACCTTGATACTAATCGAGATAATCTAGTTTTACTTTTTGTTTGATTGCTTCGTTAGTATCTATCTTAGTATTTTCACAGAAAAGCAAGCGGTAAAGGCATCGCGTTCTCTATCAGGTATATCGGAATAATATGCGGTACAGCTCCGTGGATATTTACAATATCCGTTGACTGGTTTACAACGATTTCTGTCAATTATCATTCCTTTGTTGAATCGTTCATACCTGTATGGATCTGCATAGCAGGGTTGACATAAACGACATTCGCCTTTCTTACCGCGAATATGTTTTTGTCTTGTTTTCCAACAAGTATATTCCAGTGAAAATGATTCGTAGCTTGTTAGTGATTTAAATTTTAAACGGTTAGTTACATACCGGTCCGGACTCCGGATACGGTTAGCGCAACTCTTTCCAGGCAAGGTTTTGCTGTGCTTATCGGTGTAATTTATGAATTAAATAAGCACTGATTTTAGTTTTTTTAATTATCAATAGACGATTTTAAATATTATCATCGATTTGAACTGTTATCATCGTTAACTGTCAGGAGTGGAAGAATAATAGGAAGCGCAGCCATGCTCACAGTTATTCGGATTCATATGAACTCTGTATTCATAACCAGTCAAACTGCATTGCTTACAAGATCGGCATCCTCCACGTGTTCCTGGAATACGTTTTTGCCTGGATTTCCAGCAATCGTATTCAAAGGAAGATGATTCAAAGCTCATGCATGATTTTAATTATTAGTAATTGTAAGAAACCGTGCACGGCCATGATCAAGCCGAGATAAGTCAAGTTGTTATTTTTAGAAGCCGATCAGCGCCGTTATTAGATTGTAGCATATTATTAGTTTGTATTAAATTGTAAGTGTTGAGTTCTGATTAATTACCACAAGAAAAGTTTTCACCGTTTACTATTTGCTATCGTGCTAGTTGCACTAGTCACAGTTTCAATATCCGATAAAGGTTTTTGCTTATTTCTCCAGCAGGAATACCTCCACTAAGGATATCAACTACATGTATTTCATAAACCTTCTATTACCGTTAGATCAAAAATCACAACCATCCTTAAACTATCTGAAAATTGCAGCATACACTCATTTCTATTAAGCTGATTGAGCACTATTTGTCCAGTCGATAAACTCACGCCGGAGCAATTAATATGATCGTAATTGTTGTTTTTCGTAACATATCTCAACGAAGTAAACTTTGTGTCATCGCACTCTTCCCCAAATATTAACTTTTCTTGGTTAAAATCTCTCAAAAAACATTTTTTAACGGATTTGAAAATTTTCAACCTAACCTTCGGTAAAAGAAATAGAAAAATCATTTTAATACTCTGTTCGTTTCAACTATTCTCCGAAAAGACTCATAAAGCTAGATTTTATTTGAACTACAAAACATTGTGTTCATTAACGAATAGAAAAACGTGAATGCTGACGGGAAAAAGCAAATATGCATATCTTACTCGGGTGTTGACTTAAAGATTCGTCAACTCAAACAGTTTTTACAGTGGATTACGAACATCCGGTGTCACTTGATTAGAATATTGAACCGTCTCCATTCGTATCTAAAAATTCGTTATTTCGGTTTTCAAAGCTAATTTTTCTAAACTGGATTCTAAAACTAATGCGTGGCTCGATTCACTCAAAGTACCATCTACCACCAGTTTGATAATCCACCTTTGAACTATAAACGCCAACCCGGTGTTACAGTTCACACATTACTCATTTATTACTGGTTGAATTAAATACTTATGTATTCGCTGACTGTGTAAATTAATATTCATGCCAAGCTGAGCCACGGACCGAGGCCCACGGTGCAGATTTCCGATTTTTCGAAACGCTTTTATATTAGACGGATTATGATCATATTCGTCAGTTAAACAGTCTTGCTACTGTCACTTCACTTTAGTATTTTGTTTTGAGTCATTTAAAGGGCTTTTAATTATATAATACCGATCAAAAAACTGTTTCAAACGGAAATGCCATTACACTTTTTTACCAAAATTATTGCATCTCTAAATTATAATTAAAAACTACGTTTCTTTAACATGTTAATAACAAGTTTGTGCTTATTTTCAATGCTTTTAAAGTATTTGAAGACCTTTGGAGACCCTCGGATGCCCGTATGGCTGTTTTTTGCTAGTCAATGAGCCATCACATATTATTTTTCTTGCGATAAGTCACTTTTCGATCAACTCATTGTCGATTTTACGACTGAAATCTAACTTTTCCCGGACTAAAAGCCTGGTGACTGGTTTCAAAGAGTATCTGATGAAAATATATTAAGAGAAAATGTCGTATTTAAAGCAACAAGAAAAATCTGGTTATCGAAGACCTGGTACTCGATATTATGTGAAACCAACCACAAGGTAAATTATATTATTATAATATTTATTATATTTTATTCGTTTGCAATATTTTGACGTAATAACGTACATTGTCATTTACTATGATTATATAACCGAGAATAAGTGACAGTAATTTACTGTAATACCTCAAAGGTACTTTTTATTACAAAACCACAGGGTAGTTAAACTTTTCAAACTTGGAAAATGATAAAAGTGGGTCAAAGCAGTCTGTTCAAGCTTAACAGTCAGGTTACGAGCTGGTTAATTATACTCACTTCAAATATTTAAAAGCATTATTGACCTATAAAGTTCATAATATAAACTGTTAAGTTACACAACTACAGTTTCGCGATTATTAATACCATAACTATATTTACTTCACTGATAAGCTTTAAACTGTGAAGTGTGTTTTAAGTGGTGGTCCCTTTCACTTTGTACCAATGAATGCTCCTGTGGAAACATCAAAGCCTCTTAAATATGCTCCAGCCCCTAAACCAGTTCAAAATAAATCAACAGACAGTCCATTGAACCGGTATAAAAATGCTATCAAGTCCAGAGTCTCAGAAAGTATAGAAACACCAATGAAAAAACCTAAACTGATGCAACCGTTCATGTTCGCAGATAAACGGTCCGAACCGGAAGTGTTATCAGACTCGGAAATACTACCATGTCCGATACCCGAAGAGGAATCGGAACCTGAACAAGATGTATCACCAGAGCCTGAGCCCATCGAAGTAGAAGAACTGAACGCGCTACCCGAGCCAGCACCAGAATTACTCATAGTATCGGATCCAGAAGTTTTATCCGAACCAGAACCAGAAGTTCTCTCAGATCCAGAACCGAAAGTACTATCAGGACCAGAACCGGAAGTACTTTCAGAACCAGAACCCGAAGTGTCACTCGAATCAAAGCAAGCAACATATTTTGGTAATCATGGCAAACTCTATTCCGTTATGGAAGATGAGGTCCAGGTACCCTTCGACTTTCTTGCCACACCAAAACCCATAGCAGGAAACAATACAAAACCGGAAGTGATAGTATCAAAACCAGAAGCGATGATATCAAAACCGGAAGAGATGATATCAAAACCGGAAGTCAGTAATGAAATTGTTGATTCCGAGCCAAAGTCACTGGCGTCAATCTTGACCGAATCTATTGGTCGAGTATCAAATGCGAATCGAATGAAACCGAAGGTAAAACACCAAAAGCATTTTTATCTTTACCGGAAGTTAAGAACATGCGACCGGATGTAAAAATTGCAAATGCGGCTGGATACCGCCGGGGAATGACAGCGTTATTTATCCCAACTCATATGAAATATACCGGCGATATAGTGACATATTATAGGTGACAAAAGTGACGCATGAGCATGATAATTGATAGTCATAAAGACATTTTAAGCATTTTCAACTTGGTAAAGAGGCATCTTGAAAGAGGCTCGCGGTTAGGGCTCCCCGGACTGGTCATGAGTTCACGGACGAGGGGTTTTATTAAGTGTTAATAATGAATTTGGGAATGATTATAAGCTAATTCGGACTGTATATCATTCGCCAGTTAAAAAACGTGGTACTTTTTGGAATCCATGCAGAGTACTTTAAATCAGTGTTTGGCGGACATCGTACAAAATGCGTTCACCGAACCCACCATGAATAAATTCACTTCAACAGTTTTTTTAACTTTTGTCTTTAGCGATGGTGATATTGGCGATCTCAGTTCAAATGTAAGCGGAATATTCGAAAATGAGCCTGTTCCTTCACTTGTCACTCGGTCCGGAGAATATGCAAAACAGAAAAGGAGTTGTTCTATTGAATCAGAATTTTTTGAGCTCACTCACTATAAAAATTTCAGTGAAAATAAACTAGATTAGAATTTCTAATTGAGAACGATCCAAGACCGACAGCTCTACAGAGAAGAGAATCTAGAAAAATTCTGAAGGAAGTTCTCGAAGAAGAAAAAGCCCAAGCTGCCTTGGATTCAGTAAACAACAATAAAAGCAACAGTTTGGATCATCGTTTTGACGACAGTATCAACAATGAGTATCAACAAGAAATTCCAGTGATGGAATCAACAACACTGAATGTTGACAGCGCAAAGAGTCCAACAAAAATGAATGCTGAAAGAAATGCTTACAAAATTCCTCTCGCAGAAATTCCACAGTTTAAACCATTGACAACAAGGCAAAGCTCATTAAGTCACCCAAGTGATCATGAATAGTAGGGATTATTAGATTTAAAGACCATAAAATTATACTGAAATTATTATTTTTATTTTATCTGGAAGATAAAAATTAAGTCGGAGCTGGTAAGAGCTTGAAAAAGTCAACTCGAAGAAGAAATGAGAAAAAATGAAGATTTTGAAGAAGAATCTTCTAGGTACGAAGAAGAAAAAGGAATTGAGTGTTTTCTTGAAAATGATCAATTTTCAGATACTACAGATCACGCTCTGCTCGAAAATGATCAATTTCCGGCCAAAAAAGATCAACCTTCGGTCGAATCTAAAGTGATATTAACAGATTTAAAACCATTAGAATTAGGAAAAAGAGACTCTGAATCTGGCGATGAGTTGATTAAACTGGAATCTCTTCCAGTCTTCTTAGATAAACCAGAATTTACGAGTGAAATCGAATTTATTTTGTCTCCGACCTTGAGCAATCACGAATTGGACGAAATCAATCTACTTCCGGTTTTGAAGTTTTTTCCAAAAGTAGAATCTGAAAGCCCAATTGAATCGCAAGCACTGAGAGAACCAGAAATTTCAACAGAATCTGAAGTGTCAACTGGACTGGAGATGGCCACTGAATCGGAAGTAATTACTGATCCAGAAATAATCATTGAACCGGAAATTCATTATAACGAATC
>SCLD01090568.1:0-13164 GCA_004367895.1 Oikopleura longicauda | reverse complement strand
ACAGGCGTCACATTTATCCGACTTATGCCATTAAGTAACAATGAAGGAGATGAACACGCTCTATCGATTGGTGTTATCAGTTGTACTCTATCAAGTACACAGAAAAACTAGTAGCGATTCTAGTGCCAAGACGAAATTAGTACTCTAGGCCATCGGAGCATCCATTTTAAAGACGAATTTCATAACTTCAATTCCTCCTTAGTTTGATGAGCGATAAGAGAGACAGACTGACTAATCGAAAGTTACCTATATGTCGGATTCAAAAAAGTCGTTCCAAATCGACATAGACGTCCTTAAAGTTTGTTTAATTTTGACAAGTTTAATTTCGTTCAACAAATCACACGTCATTTGACTTGACAGTGAGCCTTTTATGAAGGTTGATAGTGGCGGTGGTTCCGCACTGCAATGATGATACTCCAAATAAGCCGTCTCATTCCCATTCAAATATGCCAACAAATCGGCGGGTGATTTGAATTGTTCGGCATGGATGAAACTCTTTGGCGATGCCACTTTGGTGACATCGTGTAGATGCGGCCCAAATACGACCGGCACAGCGCCATCGCCAAGTGCATAATGCACCAGTTTGCGCCAGAACTTCTCGGAGATGTAATCGTTACGGTGAATTGAATTCTCAAATGCCAAATAGAACTTGTAATTGACAACGAGACCACTGCGTCGCCAGGGCAAAACAGTTTACAAAAATTATGGAAAAGCTTTGATTCTTCAACCAAGTGATACTGTCTTTGCACATACTTTTCATATCGACGGTTATCAGCAGCAAAATGACTCAGCATCATGCACTTAGACAGCGTTCGGTGACAATGCTGGACATCATTGAACAAAAACTTGTGACTCCTGACACTATGACACAGTGATTATTGGCAAGGGCCGATCTTCATGTATAAATTATATTGTATATTTGCATACGTCAAAAGCGGAAATAAAAACGTTTGTTCCAGACAAACATTTGCTACTTGTCCTAAGGAAAAAATAATGGTGGTCAGCATTATTTATGGTAACAGCTTGAACTCTTTTCCAACCCCACTGTACTTCTTGTATTCAATTATTCTGGCGATCAGATTGGCCGGGTCGAGTCACTCTCTTTTACTGTGATACACACCGCAGACGTGTCCTATTTACTTAAACTTTAAACTCCCAAAACTTTTTAACTCCCTTTTTCAAGTTTTATGGTTTCTGACCAAGTGTCTACTGCGATCTGTACATGTATAAAAGTTCGGCCGTCGTCAAAAAAAGACGCCAAAAAATAATACGCCAAAAATAAAATTCGCCAGCCTGATAAGTTAGTGGCAATAAGTAAAATTGATAACAGTCATAACTCCATTAAAACGAACCATTAAAATCGCTTTAAAATGACACTGAGTCAGTAATGTGTCTAACTTGCTTCCAATAGGGTTCGTTATAATGAGGGTAACGGAACAGCATGGCCATAACGTGGCTTGATGAGTCGACCGGCCTTACTCTATTTAAAGTTTGCATCGAGTCGCGCGATCACCTCGAAGCTGTTGCCATTAGGCGACCAACCACCAAAGACAGAGAAGTTTTCGTTAGCATGGATAACGGCAGCAACTGAAATCGTGGCTTAGAGTAAAGTGAGTATAAAAGACTGTATTAAAGTGGGATACAAACTTTCTTCACGAATATCTCTCACTATTATATTCCTGAGAATGGATAGGGGTCGATTGTGGCCCAAGAATCCGACGAGTTGACCAGTCCAATGGTGAGTACTTCTGCTTTTTTGTGCGGCGAATCGTCATAGCCATCAGAACCCACTGCCAAAATTGAACCTGATAACTGATTATAAAAATCAAATTCATTTTGTAATGACTTACTCGGGCTACTCGCGATTTGAATGTAATAGTGCTCAAAACTCGATCAGAAGAAATGGCGTCAAATGGGCCAATTGGATTGTTTCCTACTCGACATGTTTTCACATTGCCCCAATCGAAACACAAGTAAATCGTCTTGGCCATCGATGTGCAGGCACCATTTACGAAATCAATGTCTAAGCTCGCCACTCTTTTCAATTGACAGTTATCGCCAATTGTTGATATTTGGTTTTTCATACTTTACGTGACTAGTTCTTGACATGGACAGTCTCGAATGCAACCGACATGTCTAGTGGCACACTTGGAATGACACATGTGATCCCCTTGAGTACAATCACGGTTGCATTTCTGTTCAAGCATTCGACAATTGTTGATGCATTCATTGTTCAATTGATAATCCCTAAATATGAAAAATATGGCTCATTTGGTTTGACCAATATTTGACCAATTACTCACGTACAATCAGCTGAGTAGTTTAATATCGACTCTCTATTGTCGATAACGTCTCCATGCCCAAAAACGACCACTAGTATCAAGATCTCGCTTATCATTTTAATAGTGCTATAACTTATATCATATAAGATGAACAAATTCGTTATTATATGAATTCAAACAGCAGAGGCATTTACACAGAATCTTGAGACGCCCTCTCAACTCCTGATTACTCATATCCGGATTATACGCCTTGCGTCTGCTTCTCGATTTCCCGGTCCCAACTCAATGTCCAATGCTCATAAAGTTCTTCTGATTAGGCCCCTTAAAAGAGGCCCCTTAAAAGAGCGAAAGCGCAGAAAACAGCGAAAATTATCGACACGGTGACGTCGTCGCCAAAGTTATGGTTCGAATGCTTCAAAATTTATGAACCATAAATAAAATTGTGAAGCTCTAATAAAGCTGAGTATAGATACGTTTAAACTGTGGCGAGCGAATACACTGAACAGTGCATCGAAATCAATCGAGAGGGCGCAAGGCGTTACTGCAGAGACTCCAGGCCTAATAGTTATTCTAAAGCGGAATAAAACAAACGCGAGAATGAGTGACCAGATCGAGAAAATGGAGATGCAACGCATTGCGCCGTGGACAAGGGCAAGCGCCGAAGGTATAAAGGTGAGATGAATATTCGTGCTTATTCCGAATCAAACTTGTTCAACGCAGGAAGTGCCAGCCGGAGACGCCGAGCATTGTTGTAGTACACGAGAGGATCGTGACGCGCCCACAACATCATCGCTCCCTTCAAAGACCAAATCATTAAAAAGTTCATCGCGTGAAATTTAACCCACGACACAAAAAATAACGCCGTTATAACGCCTAAATTCAGAACGCATATCCGAGCGCACTCTGCGATTGACACGAACGGTATCATGGCCCAAGATTAAGTGCATAACAGGTTGTTTCGGCGGACCTGAAATCAGCGAAAGTCAATGAAAATAAAATTAGATTCTTTTATTTCTTAATCGTGCTCCCCTTCAAAACGCTTTGATCCGCAGCAGTATCATGCGCCGGATAGGCCCTGTCTGGCAGGAACACTTAATAAAGCTGCCTCGCACCTGATTTTTCGCTCGTTATCGCGCAGGGGGAAATCGAGCTAGACCGAAGCACTGAAAAAGGTGGGCTCCTGCTCCTAATCAATGATTTCAATCGTGATCTGGGCGAAGCGGTGGAAGGGCGACCACTGTCTGCGTTGGTGATGGGCGACCTCGCCAATTCGATCCATCGTTAACACCAACACATCTCGATCCCCTCCTCATCAAAAATGAAGATATAATTGAAGACAGTCCAATAACAGCGCAGGGTTATGCAAGGTTTACCATTTTGTCAACACATTTTTTGGTAACGCCAAGCATTGGTCAGTACGCATTGGTTTGAATTGGCATACAAACACTGCCCTATTATAACGTCCCGTCGTTATAAATTATAACTTATAATAAAGTAGTGACTGTGTTGGCTCTCCACCACAATTCCAAGTCGAAATTACTGGCACATCTCGTGAAGGCCAACTTATAAACACGTAACATTTTTTGACATTCTAAGCAATAATTGCGCTCGCCGATAATTGCGATAATTGTGCATTTCATCGGCCAGTTTACTAAACTATGCCAGTTGTTGCCGTCTCGGTATTGAAACGTGTTTCATAGTTGAAGCACTATTTGTTCATTCAACTAAAAATGCAGTCTGTAGATGCTGCATCAGTTGAAACACAAGGTATTTTTAAACCGATATGTACGCTTTCAACAAAACGCTGCCGCCACGTGAATGACGTTATTTAATGATCCGTGTATATTAATAAATAACCCTGACTCTGTCACAGTAGTCAATATGCAGCACTCAAAAAATGCAGTGAAAGATACCCTACTCGTAGTGAAACGAGAACTCCCATTAAAATTTCGTAACAAAAACATAATACAGAATTTGTTCTATATAATTAAGTTTACAGCTTTAACTTCTACCCCACGTCGAATCAATCACTCTGAAATAATATACACGGTCAAAAATGGTTTAACGTCTACACACACCCGCTTGGTGCTCCACGTACCCCGGCTAAACGTGATCATGGCTGAGCGGAAGACGGTCACTTTTCCATCTACAAATAACACGGTGGTCACTTAGTCGCAAAAGTCACTTACACAGGTTTACTTAATCCTATCTTCACAGCCATTGTCTTGTTCAACCTTATTTCAACGTAAAAATTTCGGCTGACCCGTCACAAAATATATGGTATCAAAATCACGACGATTTATTTTCTTTAGAGGCCGCGTGATTATAACTTTGTGTGGGGGTCTATAGCCGCCCCATTTCAAATTGACAGGACCCCTGCCATGATAATTTGACATCGTTTTATGCTGCGGCGTGTCGGATTAAAAAAACAGAAACGCTACCTGTTTTGGTTTTTTGTCGAGGCTGACCATTATTTGGTTACTAAATAAGCTTGGGCAAGTACTAGACTGATCACTATGCAGCAAGAAGCAAAAATCCTTGAAAAGGGGGCAACAATTCTGGACTTGGATGACGTTAGTGAAAAAATGGCCCTCCAGGCTATGGCGAAAGATGGTTCCCTTTCGGCTGAGATGGGGTGATGTCTGGCTCCGTTGGTGGAAGTTACTTGAAAAACAAGTTTGTGTCAAAGTTCACATTTTTTACATTCTTATCGCCAGGTATTACCGTATTAAGCTTATAGGTTGAAACGTTTTCAGAGTGTCAGACTCTTTGTTTTAATAAAAACTCTTCAATTGTGAGCCTCACGCTCAAGTATGAAGTTTAAAAATTCCCGAATATATAGCACAGTTTGTTCCACTAAGGTGTGGTGAATAATTGAATCCCCTGCGTTTGAAAGGATCAGACAAATCAACTTAGCGACATGTTTTTCCCGTCACGATTTCTAAAAAGAGGTACAAAAATTCTACTTGGTTGTACATTGCGAAACATGATCAGTCCTTATACACTTTCCCGGGTTTCAAGTTTGATCAACTCGAACGTCACACACAGACACTATTTAGTTTTGTCACCATTTGGCAAGAATTTTGCTTTTGTCACTCAGTCATTGACTATTTTTGGACAAAACGCTTGTCACCATTAACCAATAACAGTACTTCTAAATCGGCATGGATGATTTATACTTTACGTGGATTAGTCTCTAACATGCGTATCGTAGCGTATCTACAGCATTCTCCACTTAATGTTTCATTATTGGTTGAATACAGTCGTCAATAAATCCCCGCTTTAACAAGACTAATGTGGAAACGTCAGGCATTGATCCACCGCACTCCGATGGGTCTGTATGGTGTAATTGGGTGGTTTGCTGATGACGTACGTATTAAAAAGGACCCTTCAACACCAGCAGCAGCACAAGCACCACATAGCACCATCCCCATCATCCACGCCTCCCCTCCATGTACCATCCAGGAGGTATAAAAGAAAGAATCCCTCCGCTGACCGAGCAGTTTCGGTTCTATAGAGATTGTATAGAAAGAAATAAAAAAAAAGAATGAAACTTTTCACGGTGCTCGGTGCGTCGGCCATGGCCTCGCAGACCAGTTTCAACGATGCCCTGTCGGCCCTAGAGACGCGTTATAATGACATGGGCCTGGCCCGGATCGACGACAATAACGTCTTGAAGCGACGTACACGTGCTTTGCACAAGAAAATGGCGCGTAAGAAGGGTAACATGCAGGCCAAGGGATGCTTTGTCAACAAGATCGATCACGATTTCAGTCTCAACATCAACAAGAAATGTCACATTGCCGAGACACTTGCCGCTGATGCCAATGCCGTCGTCGGCTATTTCAATGGCTCCAAGAAGTGTGGCCGCTTCCGAAAGAGCTTCCAGAACTTCGTCAACGCCTACGATAATTTCTTCGGTGGCAAAGAGGCCACATGCGAAGTCAACTTGGCGTCTCAATTCGGCGGTCACTCAACTGCCATTGGTCGTGTCCAAGGTGATGCAATTGTCTTCGATGGCATCAAGTATGGCGAACATCAACGTTTCATGCGATCAGAGGCTGCTCGTCCACCAACAAGCAATGATATGTCATCGCCAAGCGTCTCATGCCCCGTCGCGTCAAATGTTATGACTGGTTCCGAGTCACTGCCACGATCAACGCCAGAGGCCGAGGATTGTCTCTACTTGAAGGTGACCGCGCCATTGTCCGCATTCGAGGATGGCGCCGAGGCCAAGAAGGTCATCACGTGGATCCACGGTGGCACGTGGAACTTTGGTGGTATGGACGTCATGTATGAAGACCCGACACCACTTGTCAGCGAGCAAGATTTGATCGTGGTCAAGATGAACTACCGTCTCGGCCCATTCGCCAATTGGTACTTCCCCTTCCGTCCCGACGGCCAGCCAAAGACTAACTTCGGTCTTCTTGATCAACGCCTGGCAATGAAATGGGTCCGTGACAACGTTGCCAGTTTCAACGGTGATGATGCCGATATCACTCTGGCTGGTGCTTCTGCCGGTGGTGCCGCCGTTTCCATTCACACGACGCATGAGGACTCGTGGGACTACTTCGATAACACGATGATAATGAGCGCCGTTCAAATCGCCTTCTGGCCTGAGGAGGACGCGCAAAACGGTTATGGCTACATTGCTACCGAAATTCTGAAATGTACAACGGGTGACGATTTCGTCGCCGATCTGATGAATGGTAACTATGTGGGCTGTTTGCAATCAATCCCACTTCAACAGTTCCAAGCTGTCATGTCACAGGCCGGAAACGTCTTCTCGAAGATTGCCCTCGATGCTGGCCGTCTGACTCAGTTGGAGGCAACATTTTCACCGAACTTTGATGGTGTTACCCTCATCGAAGATCCTCGCAAGCGTATTCAACAAGAAAACTACAAAGATGACTTGGGCTTCATGGTCCTCGAAGTCACCACAGACGAGGCAACCACCATGTCAGTCGGCATCTTCGGAAGTGATCAAATGCGTGATATCATTTTTGGTGAACACAAACCCTCGTTGTGGCCCACTCAAGGCCCATTGGCCGGTATTAACGCTCATGTTACCCTGCCGTTGGCCGCTTACCAAGGATTCATCAGTGGCCTGTTGCCCGCAGCCGTCGTGCCATCCGTTCTCGCCGCCTTCCCATGTGCTCCAAACCTCGCTTATGGTCAAGCCGCGCCACTTTTGACCGAGTGTGTCGATGCCGCAGCTGATTTTGTCAACGGGTACCTGTTCACCTGTCCCATTGAGTATGCCGCCGCGTTGGGCGTCTATGGTAAACCTCATGTCAACTCATACGCTGTCATGTTTGGCGGCGCCATGCCCGGGCCCAGTCCCCACAACGAGGACGACAAGGACTTCTTACTGCCGTACCAGCCCAGTTATGACAAGTGCTACTCGGCTCTTGGCAACAAAGCGTGTCACATTGAGGGCGCACGTTGGTTCTTCGGTGAGTACATCAACCAGCAGCTGGAGATCTCCGATGCCGAGGCTGACTTTGGCAAATTGTACCGTCAAGCTTATGGCAATTTGATCAAGAACGGATCAAGCAGCACATTGACATCGGCACAAACCGGCGCATGGAACAAGTTCACGGTTGATAATGAGCACGAGTTGATGGGACGCCCGATGGAGCCCCAATGTCAAGTGATGAACTACATGGAGCAACAAGCCGGTTTCTATGGCAAATTCCGTTAAATAATTCACTTTCAACTCACTCACCCATACTGTCTTTAGTGATTTATGTAAATAAATTTGAACTCCTTATAATTGTTATGAGTCTTGTTATCAGAGATAACTTATGACCGTGTCTTTAGTGTTACAAAAATGTGAGTCGACTGTCGAACTGCACCATATTGTATGTGTGTGAAGCTAGGCTCGATTGATTTGTAACATAGAACTACCCAAATTGATGCTCAATTTCACAATCGATGAGTTAAGTTTGTGAACTCAATGCGATAGACAAAGTTGTCATTCATAAATTGCGGAAACTTTAACGAAAACAATGCGAGTGTGACTACAGTCGACCTTTGAAATCCGCTTTCGTCAAGCAAGCAGTAAACGCAACAGTGTTGCCCAATAATGAAATGAGCAAGGAATGCCCAATATTAAATTGAGTTTTATTGAAAGCGAAACACAACTTCAAACACGGTATAACAGCGAGACAAATGTTTAAAACTAAAAATGTTGTAGAAAATTGCTGTAATAAATTTCGCCACCTCAGTTCTGACAAGTGGGGTTATTTGACGAAAAACGTGAAAGATCTACCAAACCCCGTTATTATGTAGTTGAAACGTGCTTATTTCCGCTGTTGTTAACAGCCAGTTGAACATTTGACTATCACATTCAAAATTGCAGTTTCACACCATGATACGCTTCATATTAAACTTGAGCTGCGTGTTTTGTTCATGCATTATTTTTCAGGCCGACTGTAGAGACAACTTTAATCTGATATTAACAGGTCAGTGGCTTAGAAGGGCGTGCATTCTAAATAGTACCTAAATTAAAGTTGACGAAAACTGTTTGAATGAGACCTACTCGTCACTAAAGTATTCATGCTTCTCAATTGGCTCATGCAACTACGACGAGTTTGTCACGGAAGGCGCAATAGCGACTGACACACCAGTGAAAAGGCTTGACAATGGTACGCATGAAGTGAAAGCAACGTTGAAGCAATTGATCAATGGCCATGCATGTTTCACCAATGAAATCGGCGAGGTATAACCTTCGATTTTTGACTCTATTCTGGGACAAGCACCATTTTTAAAGAATATTCTCTACATGGCCAATATCACCTATGATTCACCTTTGAATACGGACCAGTCGTGTCAAGTTCAATCTGGCAATATAGTTACAAATGTAAGCATCTCATCATATCATATGATCCATATAACAATGTCGTAAAACGGTAGTACGAGTACAAGTTCGAGAATCAAGAAATCAAATGCTTCTACACGCCTGCCGCTGCCGTCATCAATATTGACCATGCAATTGATGCGACCGAGCACAACTTTGTGTATGTGAAGACACCAAAATAACTAACACTTTAATTAATTAAGCGGTTTCAAAAACATTGATCCAGACAAAATCAACACTTTTAACAGTGATGTTACGTTTACGGTTACATCCAATGGAGAACTCGTGGCGGACAACACCGTCGAAGTTAAACTTGGCTCCAAAATTGAGATCAATTTTATTGAAATGTCCAATGTGGATGACTTTTTCATTGAAAACTGTACGGCAATGGACAATAGTGAGCCGGACTTGTCTGCCGATTCATTGGCCCTAGCGGAAAATGGGTGTGAAAAGCAGCAAACAGATCCTGTATTGTCACAGATCGATCCAAAAATAAGTAGCAATGGTCGCCAGCTGGCATTTAATCAGTTTGCATTTGCCAAAAAAAGTTAGTCGATTTTGAATATCATGAAGCTGTTAACAAAACAATTAACCTTTTATAGTGGCTGCAACAACTACAACAGGTCTTCCTGATTTCGGTACCGCCAACTTTGATGTGATTGCTACATTTCAAACTGAGAGTCCTTATAAGAACGATCAAAATAAAGCGCTAGAGATCACTTGTGACAGTACACACAATGTCGCTTACTTGATCAAGGACTTCAACACTGAGAGTGGCTTTGATTTTGTCACATTAACTGACACTGATGCAAACGTTCAAATTCTAAGTAAGTTATTCAAAAGTGTGCAAGTTTTACTGTGATTATAAGAGCGATCTGGCCGAACGAACTTGCCTGTTCATGAAATTGATTACTTCGAGTATTATTACGACTATGACTACGAATCAAATGCTGATCTCGTTCTTTGCAAGTGGTTCGACGCTGGCACTTCATCGCTCAAGATTTTATTTACTTCGGACGAGAATCACACCGACGAGGGTGTGAAAATACTGGCTGCATGCGTTGCCATCAATGACCAATTTGCCAATAGACTGAACTGGAGTCAACGACAGTCGACATCAAGTGGTGACTGTTCACATGGTATGGTTTTCTTACATTTTTAAAGGAGTTATACACAAATGACCTTAAATCCTTGTCGTAATTGTGTCATTTTAAGTCTCGACTACGACGGCGACAACCACGACGACGACTACTAGTGCGCCCAATGAGCAACTTGTCTTCCATCTCCAATGCTCAATAAAGCTGGGCGTCTATAACGACGACTGTTCTTCAAATCGACGACGGTCAACTCCGCTTGACTCAAAGTCAGTCGCCCTCAGCTTTGTCGTCCAACGCGAAGCCGCCGCTCTCACTCAACGTCACAATAACATAATTACAGGGATGCTGGACTCGTCCGTTACTAGTAATGCATACGTCTGTTTAATTTTGCTCTTTGTCACACTGCAACTTTGAAAATAGAATACACAAGAGAAGAAAAATTTACCCGACCTAACCCATTGATTTCAAATATGAACTGACCCTGAGCTTAAAAAAAGAGCTTACAGTGAAACATTGTCAAATGCAGCAAGAACAGACGAACAGTCCTCTCAGTTGTTGCCTCGTTGATTTTGGCATTTGCTCTTGGTGGTGTGTGGTGGCACGAACTTTTGTATGTTTGAAACAAATAACGTAATACAGATTTCAGTTTATGTTCACATGGAAGAATAAATAAGTTATAAAATGGCAGTTAACAAACGTATTTGACAAGCCACGAAAATCGCGTCGCCAGATCGCTGCAAAATGACGCAGAGAGTTGATTGTTTTTTATGAGTAGTTTGGCGAAGTCTCGCATTTCAGGTTGAAAATATTTAAAAAGAGTTTTCGATTCTGACTTCAATGCCGCTGTTTTATTCATCGCTGGTGATGAACGACGACCCTTGGCATCTGATAGACAGTATTCAATTGGTTCGCTTAAACAGTTGAAGTGTTTTCGCTCGTTGAATACGAATTTCAGCTCATGCTCCAAATTGAGTCGACTCTCAAAGTACTGTGCTTCGGCAGTGTTCATATTCGCACCGTCAAGTATAATGACATTGTCAATGCCAAACACCTCGATAAATGGTTTTAATTGGGTCGCATAGTTTCCATAACGCAGTAAACGCGAGGATTGTTTAGGCAATTGAACCGACAGTTCGACATTCATAGAGCCATTTTTTGAAGCAGGCTTGAACCACTGTTTAACATGTTGACGCGTATTGGCAATTGTGATGCGATCAATCAAAGTGGCACGATCTTTTGACGAGTGCCAAATAGATGATGATGAGTCGATGTCCCATGAGATGAGATGTTTTTCGTGAGAAATCAATCGTTTGATTGGATCACACAGTACGACTGAAATCATGAATAAACATAATTTGCAAAAGAAAAACTTACAGAGTAAACGGGCATGGGGCACGTTCTCCTTGATCAGTTGCGCTCTTTTTAATAAAGTTGAATAATCGCCGTTCATTGTTTCGGGCGTTTTCTCAATCAAAATCTCATCCGGTGCGGCCAGTGGTAATGCGTACGCATCGAGACCGTGACGCCACTTGTCCGTCGTCCACATGCGCCCCTCGGACTCGCGAAAACGAATTCGAGAGTGACAATCGAAAAAGGCGAGCGCACCCGTGCCACATTTAGGTGCGCCAATGCCAATGATATCGGGCCAGCGTTTGACACGATCAAATCTAACCGGCATTATCGGACAGGCCGTATCGCGTCGTTCACTCCGTGGCAACTCGCGCGTTGATGGCCATGCGCCGGTCCACTTGATGTTTCGATTCCACCAATGCAACTGCTCGGTCTCGTCAATTGTCGGCGTCATTGCATATTTCATTGATGATGATGACAGGAAGCTGTAGTTGTAATAAGGGACAACATCATGTTGTGATTCATGAAGCGTCGTTTGCATTACCGAGTAAACCAGCACGGCAATGATCGCACAAAATCCGATTTTTGAGTATTTGTTCATTTTCTCTCGTACTTTTGTCATAATGTGTGAATAGGTGTTTTGTCTCTTAGTAACGACTAAGTACGTCGGTAATACGTAGTGCCAAGAGACACAGTGCACCAGTATTATTAAATTGACGGTTCCATTGTATAAAGCGGACCGATTGAAAATGATTCAATATTAATCGGCGTTTTTCGAGACGAAAGAAAGAGGCCAACCCCTCTGTAGTACCTGGCAGTAGACTCGGCGACGATTAATGTTTGATGAGGGGTAATAGCTTGAAGTCTAAATGTTTCTCTCTCTCCCACTCAACAGATTCAGTCTATCATGTACTTCGTAGTGAGGCTCATTGTTGTCACAACTAGGTTTAGGTGGTAATCAAACCGCCCTTCTTCAGTGTCAATATAAAATTGAAGTCGCCAATCAGTTAACGTCCTTCATTCCGTACCGGGTCTATCGTTAATAAAATCTTTACAGTGATGAACTTAGCTGACTGAATGATAATTTCGGCCTTAGTTGACCCTCCAAGTAAAAAAACGTTCAAGTAACTTACAAAACGGTAAATAAGTTAGTGCATTAAACAACTCAATGAAATGCGAGATTTGGCCAAACTACTTATCAGCAAAAAACTAGAATGACGGCTCAGGTATGAAAGCTACTGGACTAAATGTCCCTGCTGGGTGGGATCGTCACCGACGGCTCAGAGTTATTTAAAAAATATTAAACTAAATTTACTGGTTTACTGACCTCGTTATAAATTATAAGATCCTCACAGCCGATATAGTTTATTGAAAATAATGTGTCTCAAAGGTTTATTACATCTCCTTGGCTTTTGAGCGGGCCTTGTTGACGGCCGCCTCGGCCATCTCAGCGCGTTCATTGGCCTCGTCAAGCTCATGCGCCAGTTTGCGGAATTTGGACATGGCGGTATTGGCGCTCTCGGTCGCCTCTTCCGATGCCTTCTTGTAGGCCTTCATCTTTGAGTTCAACTTG
>SCLD01090557.1:0-13165 GCA_004367895.1 Oikopleura longicauda | reverse complement strand
AATAGCGACCATTGATCGTGTACATGTGGTCTTGCTTATGCGCTACATCCTTTGCATTGCTCTTTCTGTTGCGTTTTGATTAATAACAGATTAGAATCTTTAAAAATAGGCCGAATTTAATGTAGTGCATAATATTAGGCCTATGTAATCAGGTAGGCATATTGCACGTTTGGTTAGGCACACACTACTCTTGTAGGTCGACTACTTTCAGCCTCAATTTTCGCGTTGCACGGTTTGATAATTTTAAATTGGCGGCCACAGCCAACCAAAGCCAATAATGAGCGATACGTTACCAATCGTTCTCTTCTTTGCATCATTTATCGATGGGTACTACTAGTAGCGCACAAAAGACAAGGACCACATACACGACCGTCGCAGTTGATACTTGTTAAAACTAACGTTTGTCATTTTCAGAATTTCGGTACCCGAATACCTTGCACAAAAAAAAACAACAACTAACAGTCAAGCTTATCAAATTGCAGAAAAAGACATATTCTGCACTCGTTTAGTTACCGTGTTTTAAATCTAGTTCTATAATTGTTTTTTTATACTTTATTTATTATTGAATTTTCAATTAGAAAATTAGTTTTATCATTAACATTACTCAAAATAGTTACTAGCCACCTTTATTGAAACATATTTAATAACACACCAAAGGATGGTGTCATAAATGTACCTAGTATTAATAATGAAACATTACTTTTGATATTAATCAATCGCACAGTAACACACACGACACTATCCGCAGCACTATTTCGTTTCTTTAACTCGAACCAAAAATAGGTTCAAATTCTCGGATAGCGTCGTCGTTGCACCGCGTCTCGCGTTGCTCTCCTTATTCAATATCCAGGCCATATGCGCCGCAGTTTTTTGAGTTTTGACCATTCGTTTTCGATTTTTGAACGGTTTCCGGATTGTTCTATTTGTCGAACGCGTCTGTGCCAAATATTTCGTTGCAGTCGGTTACTGCCCCTGAATTCACTCTGTATCTACCTGATTTGTCTTGACTAATCAAACTTGATACAGTGTTTGTTTATCGGGTAGCTCCGGCCTGTTGGTTATTTATGCCGTTTACAAAAACTGCCACTAGTCACTTCTTCCACTCACTCAACGGCCGCTATGATGCCGCGTTGCCAACCGCTGACTTGAATTTTCGATATCTCTTTTGATAATCTTGTCAACCTTGGGCAATAAAAAACGCGGTGTCGAGCAATGAACGAGTGAGAGTTTGGACTAGGGCAGAAACGAACGTATAAAGTTCGGTCACAAACACAACACTCGCTAAATCCTAACTGGCCGTCTCACTTATTGCGTTCTTGGATGCAATTAGGCCATTTTAGCGCATTCTTCTTTGAAACGTGTTTTTAACCCCAATCAGACACAGTTTTGGGTTCTAACTTATAATAACTTCACTTTTTTTGTTCTTTTTTTGATATTATTCCCGATAATATCGTTCACCTAGTTCTAACAGTACCAAACAAAATGATTAAATAATCATATGATTAACCCTTCAAAGGGCCCGGTTACAAATTACTAATCTCTAGAAATATTTACGTTTTGCCAAGTTGTATTGTCTTACAATCACCTTACCAAAAGAAACAAGAAATTTCTTCATTCATGAAGATTCGTCTTAGTAACCTGAAAATAGCAATCAGTCATGGGTTTCGCTTTTATTTGTTCCTTAGCATAATTTTCATCACACTTAGTGACCCGCAATCAAACGCAAACTGATCAACCTAAATCGCGCGATCAGTTGTGGTTGTTTTTGGCGTCGTCGTAGTTAATAATTCGAGCCAATTAATTCAAACATATTGAGAAACTCCGCTAAAGCATCGACATATTGTGGTAAATATAACTTTTCCAAAAATGAACCCCATTCACTAACCATATATTCCTAGTCATCAGGTTCGTGAATCGTTGCTGAACTTTGCACGAGACAGCAGAAAGCCGTTACTTTTTTTTTGAACAGTTCAAATTATGAAAATCATTAAGACACGGGTTTTGAATAGACAAAAGAATTTTCAGTTATTTTTTAATTTTTGACAACAATTTTGATAAGAACTAGTTCGTTTACTTTACTTTTTAACGCGGCGCCCGCTCGCTCGCCATTAACATATCTGACTCTAACCCCCAATCAGGAATGGTTTCGCTAATCTCACCCTCAGTTTAGTTCCTTAGCTTAGCTCCCTTCAATATTTTTAGCTGTAGTTTAAAACGTCTTCACACTTTTTAACCTCATTACTTCCTTCGATAAGCAGTCATTTTTGAAACCAACATCGGTCATCCCAAACGTAAGTATCCCTCTTTTATTTGGGACATGTTCTAAACTGTCAGCTTACCCAGCTGATTATGCTCATTGTTCGCACCACTTTTGATCTTATTCATAACTCTCTTTCTTCTAGTCAACTGCGTATGGTCAAACGGTACGAGAACAAGCAGCATGCGAGCGAGCGAGCGATATATCAAACGGACGAACACATTTTGACGCCACTCAAGACTCAAACAACTCTGAAATACTGAACCAACCAACCGGTCTGAACACACGATCAAACAAGCAGCACTCAGGACTGAACCATACTATACATATAGACACGAAACAAGAGATTTAACACAATCAGAGAGATATTTATACGAATCAGCTGATTTTGACCCAGGACATCTTACGTGGCGTTTTTTTACTAACCACTTTGATTTGGATAGCCAAATCTTAAATTCTTTTTTTTTTACTTTTGCCCAGAATAAAAGACCAGACGACTTTTGGACAACGACTTTGGAACTAAACGAACGTTGGACTTTTGTCAGCAAATACTTCACATCATTACAGGTAGATAATTTATATGTACAGTAATTAGCTTATTTATGGAATTGCACACTTGCATATGGGAGAGCATTAAAAGGCACTTTTTGGTCGATTTTTGATTTTTCTCATGATTTCGTCAGGCCCCTACTGTTCGTGTAACTCAGTTGCCCATAATCGCCGTGGGGAAGTAGGACCACTTGATTTTCGATTTCATTGCCAAGATGATAACCAAATTGATGATCGGCATTATCCGTCACTGGCACCGTCGAGCTACTCCCCGTCCCGCCACCACCCTGATTATCGCTTGGATAGGTGAACTCGTAGATTTCGTTGCCATAAGCGCCACTTCCAGCTAGAGAAGAAAAAATCATAATTGGCTTGATGCGACTCTAAAATCACTGCTTTTAAAAAGAACGCGACTAGAATCGAAATCCGACGCAAATGGAACCTAATTGAATTTTCGCTTCGTCATTTAATTCAACCCCGGCCATGCTTAGTTTCTAGCGCCAGACGGCCTAAAGCAAACGAAAGAATATGATGATCCGGTTAGATTTTTTTCTGGTCATTGTGTTATGCCTTAATGCGTTACTAGTCGCTTTTTTTGGCTACGAATTATAACATCTGTGACGTTAGTGGTAAAGCTACGCGTTAAGTCTTTAGGGGGTGGGCGCGCTGGTTGATATCTCATTCACGTGATAAGAACTTTGAGAAGTGGAAATTGAACTAGATTATCTGATTCTTGCGCGACAAATAGAAGTAGTCTAGTCTGCTACCCTCGACTCTATCTCTTACCCGAGTAGATGTAGTCATTTGCATACTGATCATTCACCGTCTGCAGCTCGGTCGCCGTCGCTGAGCTAATGCCAAGTTCAATTTGGCTATCGGGGTCGACCACCGTCGTCTCGGGTCTAAACATTAAAAAGTCAACGATTACATCAGTACCAATGGCTGGCCACATAAGCCACGAATTTTCATGGGATGGCATGATGGGGTGAGACAAGAACATTCCAGCCCTATTCTAACACTTATAAACATTTACTTTTGAAAAGTAAAACGTGACCCGCTCGTTAACTCTGCAGCTCATGTCATACTTTTGACAGGATTTTCATCATATTGTTCCTCAGTACTACGTGGAATAGAATACGGCCCGTCCATTTTTCCTTATCTCTCTCACCAGTTAATCACCAGCCCTGCCACGCCACTGGGCATAGGCAGTACACGTAGTCGCCCCCCCCCAAAGTAGAAGTAGTTACCTGAGATGCAACGCATGACTGTAGGAGCTGTAATCCTCGACTATTATCGAGCCATCGCGATAGTGGCCAAGCTGTTGTGTCGCCTCATCCATGATGATCTCGGTGTGATACTCGAACTGAAAAATTGTTCAGGCTGTAAAAATGTCGGCGGGGGTAGGGTATGCGTATTTCTAAAGGGATGAACCCAATTAGGCAACAAACACGGCCGTGGAACAACGTGACGTTGTTGCTGCCCTTGTAGCTTTTATAAAGGGGCCAGTTTTTGTCTATTTCGAAATAAATATGCGCACAAAAGGAGCCACCACTACTCACAAGACGGGAGACACAAAACAGCATTACATTAATCTTACCTTGTCCGCATCTTGTTCAAATTCGATGTGCGAGTGTCGATCAAGGTCAACTAGTGATGTCGCCCCGGCCGCCTCAACACTGTAACTTGTTGTATTCTGTGTCTTTCGTCGGCCTTTCTTTGAGCAGCTGGGCTCGTCCTCGATCGGTGTAATCACCTCGCCATCAGTCACTAGCTCAGTCTTGACATTGTACTTGCGCATTTTCTTTGATCCTCTTATCTAGGTTAACAGTTACAAAAAAAACTTGATGATTGTCGCACAACACACACAGTGACTCGGCACATAACCACAGCAAAAGTGGCTTATAAAATGGTTAAACAGAAACGTGAATTTTCAACCGAGAAAATTAACCGCGTGAATATTAGTGTTGCGACGAGTATATTATGACTCCACTCGCCATCAAACACTTGACATTGGGGGAGTGAAGGACTTGCCAGTCCAGTCAGCACTTTTTCTTTTCCACAAAAAAATCCGTGTCTTTAGTTTTTGTAGGTCGGGAAACCTCAGGCTGGCTTCCTCGGCTTTATGCCCACAATGGCCAAACCCCAGCCCCTATTCCTTACGTGAGGTTTTTGCGAGACTCGTTTTTATTGAAGTGGCCACAAGTCAAAACTGTATATTTAGATAGTATGCTTTATCTACGTCTTGGTTTTTAAAATGCATCACTTGACCAGAATTACGAAGAGAGAGGGGTTCACTCTAATTTCTAATCAGATTCAAGTCGACATCTATCTTACTTCTTTTGGCGTCTTTATCAATGCTCCACCGATGGTTTTTAAAAGGCATCCAAAAGTGTAGTCTAGACCCAATAATTGACGACATTCCTGACACTTACCCTGTTGGGAGTGTCGAGACTGCCCGGTGGTCCGCCACCGCCGCCGCCGCATCCCCGTCGGTCCGCTTTGAATCGTTTTTGCCGCCGTAGATAACACCCATTTTCAAACATATTATTCGCATCCTTATGCAGCGCCCAGTACGATCCCTTGCCCGGCTTGTCCGGTGAGCGGGCGACCTTGACGAAGCAATCGTTGAAACTAGAATAAAATTGAATGATAATTGGCTTAGGTACACCAACGTCCCAAGTCATCATTGATGAGTCAACAAGACACACACTAACACAATTACACACTCCGTGTTGCTAGCAATAGTACTTGTTGCTCACTTTTCTCATGGTCCCCATGTTAGTGCATTTTCCGAGGTATTTTATACACCAACCCAAATTCAATACTATTGACTTCGGTTCTACCCGGTCCTACACGTTTTTCTGCTTTTTTCCATTCAGTAGTTTATGAACTAATTAGAAACAGTGAGAGCGTAGATAGGGCAATCGAGTTTACGGTGACGATCGTAAGTACGGCGAAAACAATTAGATACTATTTTTAGCGACCAAGCACAGCCATTGTTTGCGCCACCCTACTTTTTCCGGCCATGCCAGAAGGTTTCCTTTTTGTTCTATGTTGCGCTGACAAAGACAGAGTTTCGGAAAACGTGAATTATGTCAAGTGATCGAACATTCACGACATTATACGATTTTATACGAATATGCACGATGCGACCTGTGACACAGGACGTGATGGTTCTGGATTCTGGCACGTTGGATTGCATGGGCCATTTTGTCATAACTGCTTGTTCTAAAATGCAGTACCCACTCACTGTGTGCCGTCACGGGGTGAGAAAGCTTCTTTTCTAAAGCTTATTTTAGCCATATAGGTCCATGCCGCGTAATTTCATTTATTCTGGGACACTCTTTCTCACTTGTGCGTGTGTGTGTGTATGTGTTCACCACTAGTAGTACAACTCGAAAAAATGCAGACAGAATTAAATTCGCATTTCATGGCGTGAGCTGGAGCGCCAAGCAGGCCTGGCTGGACCACTACACCGAAACGCATTTTGGGAAAATGAGCACGAGCTCAATCACTTTGTTATCGAACTTATAGAACGTTCCCTATTTCAAAGTAGTCACCCGGTGCCGACCATTACTACTTATCTTAACGTTTCTAAGTATTTCGTACCTGAGCGAGTGTCGAATCGAGTTTTGCCAGCGTTGCTGATTCGAGCGGTAATAGGGGAATAGCTCCATAATCCAACTGTAGATTTCATTCAGCGTCAGCATTTTCGCGCCCGACTGTTGTATCGCCATTGTAATGAGTGAAATGTACGAGTAGGGCGGCTTGGCATGGGTGAAATCGCGACGGGAGCTGAAATAGAGAGCAATGTGAAAGTGGAGCAGCATGAAGTCATGTTGGTTAACTGATTTAACGTCTAGTCCAGAGGTTATGTGACTTTTTCACGTTTGACTACCAAATCTGACATAAGCGCTCGTTTTGGACTTAAAACTCAGCATCCGTTTGCTGAATTGGCCTCTCACTCTTGCTCACGTTCTTTTTTTTGGCATTTTCTGACTTGTTGCTGCGAATATGACTAAGACGGAAATGTGATTTAACCTAACCATTGTGGCGTTATCATAATCACCGCTTCTGACTTGTTGCTGCGAATATGACTAAGACGGAAATGTGATTTAACCTAACCATTGTGGCGTTATCATAATCACCGCTTACGGAACACACACACACACATGAAAATAAACGTTTACTGCGCAGCCACTGACAAGCGCGCAACAAGGGTCTATCCAGTTAGCTCACCGAGGCAGGCCAGATGTGTGTTGCCTCTGTTCATCCGTGATTTTGAACCGAAAAAAAAGAGGACGACAGAGCAGCAGCAGAGCACATTAAGCCAATTGTATCATGAACCTGCCCTGACGGAGTGCGCGCTCAGCCACCACCACGGCCCATTCTAATAAATCCGAGTTGCCTTATCGAGAAGGCTTTTGGGCGTGGCTTCGATTTCGATCCGAAATGACCCAGACAATTGTCGTTTTACAGGGGTTGGGCGTTCCATTATGAACCATTTATGAACGCAATACCTAAGCATTTAGCCAATGAATTAGCTAACCCAGGGCTGGACCGACCAGTCAACAGCCGATTTCCAATGTTGATACTCCACATACGAAAGTACCGTAACCGAGCACTGATCGGCTTAGGTTGAAAAACGTAAAAGAAATTGCGGTCGTGATTCTGATTCCGGTTTTGATTGGGAGACCAGAGGGCGACCAGAAAGAAAAGTGACTAGCTCATACTTTAATGGCGGCATTGCGTTGTTCGCATCGCTCCTATTGGCCCAAGAATCCTTTTTTCTTTGGTATAACACTAAAATTGATATAATCGACGTGAATCAATCGAAGACGACACATGTTCGCTGGAAGAAACATGAGATTGTTCCTATCTAACCAAGTATACAAAATAACAGCTTTCGCCGCTATTCGAAATGCGGCAACTATTTTTCGCTTAAGTGGGCAATAAACGCGGGTAGAACCCTTCATTAGGTGACACTTGAAATGGGATCGCTGACCCCGTGTGTTCATGAGAAATGAACGAAACAATGAGCTAATCCGCTGACATGTTAACAAATTATTTGAATCTTCAGCCCGTTCGTCCTTTTTTTCGCCGTGCCCGTTTTTTTACCTCACCGTGCAAATTGTGTATATTTTCTCAAAATTTGAATTATTACCAATCACTACTAACCAATTTCTTGTTTCAGGTACGTTCTTCCGCCAAAATCAAACTCACCCCGAGCTCGCCTGTATACTGACACGTGGTCATGTTGACCTTCGATTTCAAATCGTCCCATCACTCGGTCTAAATAAGCCGAAATTCCGAAACTGCTGTTATTTTCAGCAAACACACATTCTTGCCCATTTTTTATCAGACACACAGAAGTTAGTTGGTCACTTAGCGTTATTATAGCAACGCTTTGCATTCTTGAACTACTTGCAACGCAGTAGTAGTAGTTGACGAAGGGTTGAGGGGCTGCCCCTCCAAAATGTTCTAAACGGAATGCCCCGTTGCTTATGACGTATAATAGCTGATATGAGCGGAAATATCTTGCCTGCCCCAGATGAGAGTGACGGAAAGCGCCAGATATAGAACATTCTAAATGCTGGCCAAATATTGGGTAAATGGCTACTATCTCACACAAGCTAAACTGCTTATCATTGTCACAATAGAACCTTACTTCACCACCACCCACTTGCACATAAACTAGCACACCAATTTCGCGCGGATTACTGATCAGCCACATTTCGACTCTCGAAGCAAAAAAAGAGATAGCACAGCTTTTTTTCGGCCGAATTATTACGTGAACTCTGAGCTGAGTACGGGAGCGCGAGTCTTTAATTTACTTTTAATGAATAATGTAACGCCGCCGCCGCCGTCGGCCGCCTCTCGACGTTTGTCAGGTTTTGAGTCTTTAATTACCTTGATGCTTTTGGATTTTCAATTGGCACATCGACCCCGCCGCCACCACCACCACTGCTGACTTCGTCAATCACCGGCGTTGTCGAGTGCGATTGGGTTGGGTGGGGCGGTGGTGGCGGGGGCACCGTAATAGTGTGGAATCCGTCCACCGCCTCGTGATAATTGTTTTGATAATCGCGCAAGGAGGCTGAAATAAGCTTGATCTGAGAGGTTAGGCGAATTTATTAGTGCTGATTGTGTGTCAACATGTTTTGACGGGACGGGTTCGCGCGCCAAAGTAAAAATTAAATGAGATTCGGCTCCCTTAGACGTCATGAGCTGAGGAAGCGGAACATTGAAATGCATGTTTCACAATGGTCACACCCTGCTCATGGTCAAAGGCAGAAAACGAGAGAGATGAATTGGTGTCGATGTTGACCCAAGCCCCGTAGGAAGTAGTTAAAACCACTCGTTACAAATTTGAATTATGTGTTAGTAGTGCCACCAGTTTTTGCAACTCATTGGTGAGCTGATTGGTGTGGCCACGTTTCATCAATTGTGACTTTGCGCGGAATTTTAACCTTTCATACTTTATGGTTTGACCAATAAGTTAATTGCTATAGCGGGCTAGGGCTCTGACTCTCGAGAGAGTATTGACATTGCTTACTAAATAATTGTAATGATCCATGCAAATCAAAGTTATGTTAACTGGACTCGGCCCCTCATTTTTTTCGAGACTTGACTTTCAACCATCCAATTTTAGAGTTTAAAAAGCTGAAAGTGCACTCTTAGGGTCAAACAAGACTGGCCATTTCCTCTTTAGCATTTTGGACGTCGATAAGGTGAACTCCGTTTACATGTGTGACAAACAGCTTCACGTTTGGCCAAATTGCGCTTACCGAGTTGATTTAATGAACTCGAAATTGAGATCTGGCCCTGGGTCGGTGGTTGCTCCTCAATTGCAATAATCTCCATGCCATGGCCATCGTAATCATCGTGTTCCTGAAGTTTGTGCGTGTGTGATTGTTTATCTCACCAATGATAATCTTCAACGAAAAATTTCACATTTTTTTTCACGTCAAGTGTATTGGGGCGTCTTGAGCGATTTTCAAGTCCGCACCACTGTTAAGTGTGTTATTGGTAACATTTACCAAGTGTTTCACAAAAAAAACGGGTTCCCGCACTTCCCGTAAAAAAACTTCAAGTCACAGCAGCGAACTGGACATGAAAACGCAGAAGTTCGAGAAATGAGTCTAATCTGGGTCAGCTTAACCCCTTCGAATTTTCATACTTATAAAATGGATAACTCCCTAATCCGACGTGGGTGTGTTAGAGTTCACTTTGTCGGTTGGTTCTGCTGCTGCTTGAAGCAGTACACCATATAATTTGCAAGGTCTTCTCTCTCAAATTGTCCGTTATTAGCATTACCAGGGTCTAGGGGATCCCTATATTTCAGGTTCTTCTTCGTAATTCTCTCTGTAATTAATTGTCGAACTTACTGTTGCAGATTGGAAGTGATTCTGGTCCAGTTCAAAACTCATACTTTCAACGCTATTTGCTCTATATATTTGTATTATAAGTAATCCTGATATTTACTTTGTCTCAGTCGTTTTAGGTTCAGGCTTAGGTACCATCAAGTAACAAATAAGTAGGGAAATTGCCCCCTGGGTGAGAAAGAACTGAAGGAGCCATCGGTCGGGACGATTTCACACATAAGTACAACCCGAGTAGTGTTCTCCTCATTTCGCCCTGAACTAATTAGAATCTCTCTCTATCCCGATCGAGCCCAGCTTGGTCAAGTTCAACTGAATTTTGAGCGTCACTTTCGTTCGAGATTTGTGTTTAATGGGGTCGACCAAAAATGATAGTCGAACGACAGTTGACACTAATTGCGGCGAACATACTGATAGTGTCAGCTTGACCACATTGTCACATTAACTTGCACCTGACCCTCCGCCCCGGACGACACAAAATACAGACATGTAGGGGTCACTCATAGCTAAAAATAGCGCCCTATTTGGCATCAGTGTCACTGGCATCAGGGGCTTTTTAAAATTGCACATTACTTTTTTCTTTAATTTCACCGCCACCACCATCACTAACGTATTATTTTTAGGTAAATACGAACGACGAGAAAAAACACACACACACACACACACAGAGAAACTTTTCCGATAATGACCCTGCATGCGGCAGATGCGACACATCAAACATAAATTTTTGACCATGTTTTTTACGAAAGATTGATACCTTTTTGCTCACCCACGTGCGACGCATACAGTACGTTTGTAGCACTTGTCCCCACATGATCATTAGCGCCATTAGAGTGGAACCGTGTTACGTATTTATGCGCATGTATATACGCCCGTGCGGTTCTTGACCATAAGATGTGTTTTTACGTTTTTTTTTCCTGGCTCCTCTTAGAAAGTCACTAGTCACCTTCTTTTCAACTACTACTTCACTTGACAATCGCCGGCCTCTATAAGTCCCTAACTACTAATCCGCATTGACGGAATTTTTTGACGCGGACGATCGGCCACGATCAAGTGTAATTGTGATTATGCGAGGAATTATGCGACGTCTAATTGACAGTTACGGCCCCCTTACTCTAGGTTTCGTAGTTGAGGCCGAATTGATGATGATGAGTGGACACGGCATTGTTACGCGTGAAATGACACATTCTACAGTTGAGTTTGCTTCTAAAGAAACAATGATACTGAGAGTTAAAAAGTGCAAGGTTAAAAAACGTCGTGACGATCGGCCCCAATTAGGCCTCGAATGTTTCAAACGAAATCATCAACATTGAAGAATGTGTAGTGTGTGGTGGTCAAGTCCAACATCCCAGTAATGAGCGTTGTCTTAACACACAGCCACACGTTTTCTTTTCGCCCCCCACTACTTCAATGAGGCCATCCCGATTCGATATAAAAACCGCAAAGTTGAAGTTAAATTAAAGAACCGCGTCTAAAGAAGGAATATTTGGAGTGAAAACTCGAGAATTTTGTGTTTTTACAAGTTGGCGCGACGATGTTCCGCCACTAAATGGGGCCGCGTCCGCGCACCCACCGTCCGCGAAAGTCTAAAATGCGATTTACTTTAAAAGACGCCCTTTGTGCAAACGTCGGCAATGTTTTTACGAACTTTAGTGAAGTTACGAAGGCCTGAACTTTTGTGAAAACAATGAATATATAATTGTGAGCATTCCGGAATGTACGTGCGATAATAGCACGTTACAATGATGCCAAGCTATGCATGAACCGTTAAATTAGATGAACCGGGCGGTAACGAGATCGCACGATTCCGAGGGTGCTCACTTTTAAAATTCAAAAGTTTTATTTGATTCAAATTTCTGGCCCACCACTCAAAGTGGTGGTAGTAGCCATCAGTGGGCTAAAAATAATGATTGAACTGACTGATGAGGGCGGCGCCGCGCCGCCCACCGAGATACCATGTCTAGCCACGGCCACGTTTAATTTATTTCAAGGCGATATGATAGGGGTGACGCGGCTCGGTTTATTTTTTCATCAACGCAGACTTTTCAGTGACCCTTGAAAGTGTCAGATGCGAACTTTCAAACTTTTCGTTTACAGTTAACGTGACAGTAATGAGACAGAAAAGATGGAGTAAAAAAGTACTTGCTACTGCGCCCACTGTTTGTCAAACACATCAAACTAAACCAGGATTAATATCGTGCACGGCTTCCATTAGAAACTTAATTGATCAACTCTAACGTATTGTCACTACAAACGCCCGCCCATGGTCATATGCATAACTGGAGCTCATAATATCACTGAACCGTTTTTGAGGCTGATTCTAAAAACGCACATACGATTTGTCGGACAAATTCAATTTGCCTCATCTTGATGTGTCAACTGTATTGAATTTGAATCAAACTGCCGAGTCAGTGTTAATAATACAGGTGACACTCTAATTCGGTTTTACTCGGTTTCATGAAAATCAAATTCATGAATGCCCATACCATGCGGTTGGCGAATAAATCCATACACTATCACTCAGTCACACTCTTATGCGCACCAAACCCACACTTTAGAACCGAAGCCCGTTTCTCGTTCGTTTTTGGCTGATAAGCTTATGTTCCATGGAAAGGCTTCAATCAAATTAACACAAAAACCAGCCTAAGACGTATTCCTTCCGCGGCAGCTGCATCCGCATGACATCATAGTCAACCCAGTACTTTTCCAGTACTATCTCACACACACAAACACCAGTGATTGGAACCATAGTGTTCTTGGTTCCAAGTGGACCTAACAGTTTCATAAACAGCCTTTTTCTATTTATAATACCCAAACGTCAACCAAGTTCGCTCGCAACTTGCCGACACAAATAGTCAGCCGTGATTTGATGCTTAAATTTGAACTTTTGTGACCAAATTCTAATCTTCTTCTCACTTACAGTTATAACGACACAAACAAACATGAAGATGTTACTACTGTTAGTAATGACACATTT
>SCLD01090546.1:0-13172 GCA_004367895.1 Oikopleura longicauda | reverse complement strand
TTGATCACAATTAATTCTCCCATCACCGTGCAATTACTCGTCTCCTGTGGTGAATCAATATTTCACTCGTCATCCTCGTACAATTGTCCGATGCGGGCCACTATGCATGGTGCCATATCCTCTGGCGATATTTTGTATCGACCCGATAACCGGACCCGCACTAAAATGGGTCATTAAATTCTTGAGTTTATTCAATAGTAGAAACAAATAATGGGATCCATATCAGATTTATACATTTGGTTTTCGACAGATCAGAGATTAAGAAAGTTTCTTATATAGGAGGGGGACAAGATGATACTGTTCTTTTTCCACGAAGGGGACTAGGTAAAACCGTACTCGAATTTTTGAAGGGGACCAGGTGATACCGTACTCGAAGTTCTGATGGGGACTAGGTGAAACTGTACTCAAATCGTATTCGGAACCGTTGTACTGAGTACGGTTTTACCTAGCCCCCTCCGATATTGAGCAAGCGTCATTTCGCGACAAAAAATCCAGACTGAGAAACGAAATTTCGAAAAAAATGTTGTATTTTTCATGACAAATAAGATGCACTAAAATTTTTTCCGAAATTCAGAATTCTCAATTTTAACGGAATAAAGTCTAAAATCTACCAATGGGTTAATCGGACAAATGCCGCACCAAGTATAAGAGAGTGAAATAGTTTTAAATTGATATTTGTTTCAGAAATGGGCTCAGGTGATCTGGATCAATGATAATAGACGGATGCAATGCGCCAACAGTGCTCTTACAGGTACATTCAAAATTCTCAATATCGGATTATTTCAAAAGATTCCAGATTACGGCAACTTAGTTCGAGTCTTACAAGATAATCAACACGGATCACCTATATTCCGAATAGGGCCCGAAACAATGTACATGTCCCATAGACTTCAACGTGGTATTATATGAGGCCTAAGCGGTCAGACGTAACCAGCAAATATATAGATGGCACCCATTAGAGTGGAACACTCGATCTTACATGCAAAATCATAAGAAAGTGTCCCACTATAATGTGTGACTCCCTATATATTTAAGATTTGTACTGATGGTCTTATGTGACTGTGATAATTAGAGCATATGATCCTCAATTACCAATTACAGTAGTCTTAATGAGAAACTAGTTCAGATAAGTTCAAGTCATCAAATGTTTATCCAGTTTGAAAATACAGTATTTAAAATACTGTTGACTAAAAAGAATAACAAAATAAAAAATCATATTCTACTCACAAAGAGGAGAACGATTTCCTGAATATACCATAAAGAGGGCGCCATTTTAGAGAATTGTGATATTTTATTTAATTATACTTTTTAAACGCTGACTTAACTTACTTAGAAGGTCAAATAGTTGATTCTCTTAACACATAATTTATGTGACATAAAAGTGGAACACCTGGTCATGAAATTACACCCCTAAAAGTGGAACTCTTTGCGTGCAAAGTCAATTGAAAGTTTTCCACTCTAATAAGTACAAGTTTTAGACCATGTGTTGTGTGGTCATTCTAATGTGTCATCCCCCCATACCGACCTCCCTATACCAACCCCCTATACCGAGACAGGACTCAAGACTCGAGACCTCATATTCGCAGGTCTTGTCAGTTACACCCTTAATACACATTTATGGCCCGAAAGCTCATCAAAATGTCCGAAATTAAATGGTGGGGTGATAAAGTGGGGTGCACCTTCCAAGTGGACATCGTCTCTTAAATTTCCCATGTGGAATTCGGGCAAATGGCCATCCGAAAGAGGCATCCCACTTTACGATTTGTCGAAAATCGACGAAATCTTAACAGCCTGGTCTGATCAAACGCTTTTAAAGTCACCAGTTTTATTTTTCATATAATAGTCAGCTTGTAGAGAGACTGTTCAGATATAATATTTTTAGATATGTTTTATTTCGTTTGCCGTTGGTGGGGTGGTTGCCATGCTATGTGAGCGAAAACTTCATCGAATTGTTGATCAAGTAGGAGGTCGCCTTCCAATGAATCGATATCGGATCGCCGGTTTTTTCTTCACGCTTTCTGCTTTATTCTTTGTTCTATCTGTTATATTTTGTTTCCGGTAAGTATATGAATATTTTACAGTGGGGTGCGTCTTCCCGATGATCCTTTGGTCCTGATTTCACGTGGGAACGTTTAGAGACGACGTCGTCACGACGACCATCAGGAAGACGCATCGCACTTTACGGTCAAGTCTTTAAACTCTTTACCATTTAACCCTTTTTGGCAAATCACGGAAAAAAAATCCAAAAATTGGGAATATCACCCACCGTGTTTGCCTGAAACGAAATCTAGTGAAATTTCATTATTTATGAGTACCCAGTCATTGATATTAATTTTCTTTGATTTTTGGGAAGTTCACCCAATGTGTTTGGCGGAAACAAAATACAAAACAGGTTTTTCGAATTTTCACCGAATTTCGTTGCCGACAAACACGGTGGGTGATGTTTTCAATTTTGGGATTTTGTTTCCATGATTTTGTAAAAAGGGTTTAGAATTAGAGTGAACCACTTATCTTGAACTCGCAAACATTAAAGTTAAATCACTTTTCATACATTTACCAAATTGGGTCACTCTTATGTGTCCAAGTTCAACACCAACTGGGTCACTCTAATGTGTAACACCCTATATTTTTTAATTCTTAAATTAACCATTTTCAATCAGTCAGTCGCTGCGTGTTGCTAAAAAAGATAAAAGAGAAGCTCAAAAAAGAATTTCAAAAGACACAGAGACCAGTAGATCAATTTCAAGTGTGAATAGTCGCTCAAAAGTTACAGAATCGCTTATTCAGGTAAATCCGATTAATCTATCACTCAAGTTTTAAGGTGGGTCACACATTTAAGTGGAACACCTGGTTTTATGTGCAAGTTCAAGGGCATATATGATATATCGATCCATATCTGTAATATTGATATGATATAAGCGAAGTGCCAATATATGTATTTTTCGAAAATTAACATATCTGACTAGAATAAAATATCATAAAGCCCCATGCTCTCTTTCGAGTGTCTTTTCGCCCGATTTCCGCTAGATGTGCTAGAGAGCACTCAACACCTCAAAGCGTGCCTGGGACTTTATTTTGCTCACAAAGAGGGGAAAGAGGAGAACGACTGTCCGAATAAGCAATAAAGGGGCGCCATTTCAGAGAATTCGATATTTTATTTCGTTTCAGATGATATATTACCTAACGTTATGTATGAGTTTGGTCATTTTCTACATATATCGATCAAATTATTATTATCAAAAAATAACATATATCGGTCAAAATAACATATTTTAATATGGACTGATATATATTTACATATTCCACAAAAATAAGTTTGGGTTCTTTCGTGTCTGAAAGTGTTCCACTCTAATGTGTGACTCTATTTTTAATTTTAGTTCTCGAGTCATCACTCCGACAATCAAAAGTTTCTTTCATCGACATGCCCTGCCTAAAACCTATTTATTACACTGTATTTATAAATCAGTTGAAAAACTGGACCATGAATAAACGATATAAAAACCTATATTGTTTCAAAATCGGCTTTGATCGGAAAGTTCGGCTTCGATCGGAAAGTTCGGCTTTGATCCGGAAAGTTCGTGGTAAAAGTTCGTGCCAAACGTAGTCATAAAATATGACAATTATATAATTTACATTGATTATTATATTACACAACTTTCAGTGTTCTTATGTCCAGAATTTACAAATAGCCTCTTTGCAATAGGGATTCAAGTCAGGGCTTCGAGGGACGGCCTTTTTGCTCGTCCTCGTCATGTCCTCGTCCAAAAATCTCAGGGACCGATCTTCCTCGTCCCTGTCCCAGAATTCTTGGAACCGGTGGTCCTCGTCCCTTCCTTAAAATCGAAAGAGCCTTTCATAATTGGTTTATATCTTGGCCCTAACCATAACTTCCGGTAACTACGAAACCTTATATCCATTATTTCACAGGCAACAGACATTCCTTTTCTTTCAATATTAGGTTTTTTCATCCACCAAGGTAAAACTTATACCCTAAAACCTATATTTAGAGAAAGAATTATTTTCTACTAATTTTATCGAATCATATGATTCATATGGATAATTTCCTGACCTTTCAAAGCTCAAATTCTAAAAGTTTATGAACCGACAAGTCTTATACCAACTGTATAACGAATGAACTTCAAGTCTTCAAGTTCATATTTGTATTTAAGCAATTAGAGATTTGTTTCCATGGGTGATTTTTGATAAGAATAGAACATTCATTTCATTGTTTTCTAGAAATCAAATTAGAATTTCCAAGAAAAACTTTAACTGTACATTAAAAGTTAATTTTGTAAAAATGAATGTCTTGAATTATTCAAACACTCGAAAACCATTGTTGTAAGGATCGCACGGAAGCCTCAGAAGTAAAATAGAGAAAAAATACTCACAAAACAGTTTTCTGAGTCGAAAAACATCCGCGAACTTCGCGAAGTGTTCCACTTTAAGATGTGTTACGGGGCTCCTGCCATCTGGGACCAAAATGTTCTGTAAAGGAGAGGAGGGAGAACGAGCATGTATGATGCAGAATTGTTACAGAACAATTATGTCTCAGACGGTAGTAAATTAAAATTAGTCGTACTTCGTACGAGGTCGTATGACTTTGATAAGTTAACAGTCGTACTTATTCAAGTGAAGAGCCCTGACGCGTACGTTTGAGACCGGGTGTTCCACTCTAATGTGCGACCCCGGTATGTTAGACATTGAGACTTCGTCCATAGCAAAATTTATACCCACCAGTCATCAGACGGGAGATCCTGTCCCGGACAGGTCCATCTCGAACGGTATTTGTCCAAGGTCGTCCTCAAACTGATAAAGGCTCCGAAAGACAAATAAACTGGCAAATCCTGGAAATTTGCGAATCCTGGAAATTTTTTCCAGCATTCCGGGGTTTGTTGGTATTTGGAAATTTCTTCCAGAAAACACGCTGGGTCAAACCCCAAAACCTTGCCAATAAGGGTTAAGGGTGTTTCGTCCAGTTTTTTTCTAATTTTGAAGTACGGGTTTGAGATAATAACTTTATGAAGATAACCTGACATTTCTTTTAAATTGTTTCCGTAAAATCTTACAATATAATTATTATAATAACTGTATAATTGTAGCACAGACTTGCTGTCCAGTATTCAAACTTTTTTGCTCTAAGCTAAAAAGATATAATTGTAACTCAAAATTATTTTACGGGATAAAAATAGGGCTGCGGAACTCGCACACATTAGAGTGGTACACTTGACATGTAATATACAAGTGTTCCACTCTAATGGCTGAATCCCTATAAAGTTCGGTTCAGTTCTAAAAGAGACTCAATTAAAAGTTTATTAATTCAGATATAATGGTAAAAACTGTTTCATCTCTAAGCGAATACAATGCTGCTATCGGACAGGTTAAAAAATAATTTTTGAGAAATTTTGATTCCAGCCAAGATAATATTTGAGTTCTTTAAACGTCACCTCGATCCATGTTAAAGAGGAGGATCAGGTGACATTTTAAATAATATCCCGACCCAGAGTTGCAAATCCAGCCAAAAACCTTAAGTGGTAGTGGCAATCTTGAGTGGCAAATCACTGAACACTTGAACCATTGGGAAAATGCACCCCACTTTAGTTTGAAATTATTAATTCTAGGATATTCTCGTTTGTGTTGATTTTTTCGCCACTTGGTGTCCACCATGCAGAATGATCGCGCCAATTCTCGAAGAAATGTCAAAAGAATTTGAAGGAAAAGTCGTTTTTCTCAAGGTAAGACCAGAAATAACCCAGATTATATGGGTCATATATATGAGGTCCAGGATAAAATTCGACTAAGATCACTGAAGATAGTAGATTCTAATATAAACTCGTTTGAACTTTGAAATTAGGATTTTTAGGGTAATTAAGGTCGTAGAAAAAGCCCAGGATTACAGCTGATGACGTATTTTTTGATGCAATGATGACGTAATTTTTGACGTAATGATGACGTTTTTTCAGGTTGATGTGGACGAGGCCGAGGAAATCGCTGGAAAAGAGGGAATCCAAGCTATGCCAACATTTATTTTTTATAAAAATGGAAAACGACTTGAAGACTTTGCTGGAGCTGATCAAGACAGAATTCGAAACACCATTGCAAAGCACACATGAATTTATCAAAAAAAATATTAAAAAACCGCAAATATTATGAAACAGCAAAATAAATTTTCGTTTTAGATTTACAATTATTATTTTCGTCTAGTGTCCTTTGTGAATGTTAAATTTTAACAATCTCCTTACGGTAACGCCCTTACGGTGACACCCCTTACGGTGACGCCTTACGATAACGTCCCTTACGTTAACGCCTATTATGGTGACGCCCGTCACGGTAACGCTCCTTACGGTAACACCTTACCGTGCACCGTACGGCGTTTTGAATTCTGAAACATATTGCCCAGGCCTGGAAAACGTATCCTTTGGCAGAGACGGGAACTGAGCATTCAGAAAGGCTCTGAGTAACGTTCCCGTGGGAAACAAAAAAATGTTGAACCAGCGAAAATCAGAAAGGTGAAATTTGAGAAAAATTGGGAACCCCCAGATTGTCCCAGAAAGGTTCGCGACATTATTTCCAGTCAATCTCCGTCCCCAGGTTTGAATCTAAGAAGGCTTACGTGCTTTAGGGGGTCCCACATTTGAGTACACATTTGGCGTGTCAATTATTTAGAAATACCGATGAAGCAATCTGCCGTGAAATTGCCAGCTGTAAAATTACCGGTCATTTTGTACAACGGTCATGTTGGATAATGGCCATTATGGGTGACAGCCATTATGGGTAACGGCCATTTTGAATAACGGTCATTTTTGGTAGCTTTTCGTTTTATTTGATTTCTGAAGAATCTGGTGAACCGGTATAACTGAATTCGAAAATATCTTAGTAAATACAAATTGTTTACATTTATTATTTGCAAATATTTACTTGTTTTCGGCACAAGTCTTTCCGCATTTTCATTTCTGTCGCAAAAACAGCAAAAGTAAGTACCTATATAAGAGAGATATTCGGTCCGCCAAGTTCTAGGGTGTCCGCTCGATCGTTTTTTGGCCATAATTTCTAGCTCATCTCAGATTATCGCCTGATATTAGTAGATTTTAGACTTTATTCCAAAAAATGTAAAATGCCCGTATTTCGAAAAATAGCATGAATAGCATGGATAGGCTAAATTTTGCATTTTTTCGATTTTGGGCATAAATAGGCCAAGTTTTAAAGTTAGTACCCATATAAGAGAGCTATTCGGGCCGTCAAGTCCTAGGGTGTCCACGTGAGCAGTTTTTTATCATATTTTCTTGCTCATCTCAGCTCATCGTTTGATATTTTGGCAGATTTCAGACTTTATTCCGAGAAAATATAAAATGTCCGAATTTCAAAAAAAAAATATCTTTATCTTATTTCTCATATAATAAGCTCCGTCAATAGATCAAATATGACGGCTCGAAAAGGAAAAATAAGGGAAATGTGTCATATTTGATCTATTGACGGACCTTATCACCCCACAACCAGAATTTGATCCTCCTACGCAATACGTGGGCGGAGATATTCGGAAAAGAGGATACACTTGAAGAATTTTCGAAATTCGGACGTTTTCTCGGAATAAAGTCTGAAATCCACCATTAACGAGTAAAAATAAATTTTGAAAAAAATCTCGCGGACGATCTATCACAAAAAACTATATCAATTCCTCTTTTTTAGATGAGGATCTTTCAAGCTGTGTTGGCTGGTCTCGCCGGTCTGGCCGGTGCTCAGACAGATGTTCTTTCCAGAGAATATTCTCCAATGAGAACGTCTCCCATTGGTTCCTTGAAATCATGCGAAATCAACAACCTTCAAGCAATTTGTACTTGTGACTGGCAAAGTCTTCCCAAGCAACAAAATAGACTAGGGATAAAAAACAATTTATTTCTGAGATATATGGACAATATATTGGCAATATATTAGCAATATATTGATATTGGCAATATATTGCCAGTATATTGATCGAGCAATATGAATATCGATAAATATATTGAATTTTCAAAATTTGCAATATCAATATTAGTATCGTATTTTCAACATATCATATATTATATATGCAATATCAATATTGAAATACTTCCGGCAATATATTGTCAATATATTGGTCGAGCAATAAATATTGATTTTTCAAAATTTGCAATACCAATATCAATATAATATAATAATAAATATATATTATCCCTGAAATAGACCTACACCAGCACCACAGAAACCCAGAGTGGTTTATATGTTCCCAGCTAATGGTGACTCTGGTAGCAATGGTCTTTATTACTACATGAAAAGTTTCGCTTCTTATATGATGCAGAACGAACAAGATGGAGAAATCTATGATTACAGGTAAATAATAACTACTAGCTATGATTTCTTATCCGAAGATCGTGGGATCGAATCTCGCGTGCGCGGAGCTTTTTTAATTGACCAAAGAGTCATTTTGAGGAGGCCAAGCTTAATATGCCGTATATAATATACCACTGTATTTAAAAAATATTTTTTAGAATCGTCCATCGAACAGAATCTGCTGGTAGCACTGCTAACCCTTGCAACGCTGCTGAAAATGGATATTCAATCTCTTCCATTCCTGAGAATATCAAACGTGATATGAAAAATGATCAATTGAGCTCATTCCGACAATACTATTACAGTATGGTCAAAGAAATGACGAAGCCATGTGTTGGAAACGCCTACAAAGCCATTCAAGATGATATTGCCGCCTCTGGTGGAATAAATGCCGTATTTTATGCAGTTCATCCATTTTCAAATGAGAATGTTAATCGACTCACACAAGGGAGGGACTTAAACTTTTTCCGACAAAATATATGTTTTAATATATGATATATTATATATCGGTCGTTATAAAACCTATAGATCGATATATGCTTATACCTATAGAGCGAAATGGGCTTTTATTGACTGATATATGAAAAAATATATGATCATTTAATAGAATCTTATATATTGACCGATATATGATAAGCTAAAATTGACGATATATGTTTTTTGCTAAATTTATATTTTGATCGATATATAGATTTCTGTTGTCATATTTGTCCGTTTTCATACATCGTTTTCATAAATCGTTAAAAATGACCATTTTTGGCATATATCGGCCAAAACATTATTTTCGAAAAATTTCATGTCGGTCAATAAACCATATTTTAATATGGACCGATATATGTTTATAATATTATCAAAAAATATAAAATTTTCGAATTTTCAAAGTAGGGTTCATTTTTTACGCTAAACAATATGGCCGATTTTTTTTGAAAATTCGAAAATTTTACTTTTTTTTTGGAATAAAGTTTGAGTCCTGCCAAGGCGCCCTATATGATTTTGATGTCTCTCTCAATTCTGATTTTATCAACACATGTAACAATGGTGATATTTTCCTTGATTCTGCTCTTGTTATCAATGATGGTGTTTTTGGTGGTCGTGGTGCCTGGAAAGACAAACTCGACAATAAACGTAATTCAAATATGCCCAATTTCGGCTCACTGCCGGTCATATTCCAGTTAACTTCCGGATAATAGACCCTCAATTGAAGAGGTACTAACTCTCAATTCCGACTAACTTTCAGTCTACTTCCGGTCAATTTCGGCCCACTTCCTGTCATATTCAAGTCAACTTCCGGATAATATACCCGGAATTTAATTAACATTTCAGGTCATTTCAAATCGGTCCTCTGTTCACTTCCGGTCAACAACCGGTCTATGAAAGGCATCAATTGCCAATTTTCATTCCACTTCCGGTCGACTCCCAGCCAATTTCCGGTTTATATAGAGCCTCATTAAATCTTTATTCAGCGAGTATCGACCGAACCAATTTGATGAAATGTGTACTGCCAGATGCCTCCAATACAGCACCAAATACAATGACGTCATCATCACCATGTGAATCCTATTTCGAGATGAGATCTTTGGAAAGTGAACTTACCCAGGTTGATAGCCGACGAGCTTGTCCAATGATTCCTAACTTTGGAAAGGAATCAGCCAAAGAACTCCCGGAGAAAATTGCTCGGGCCTTCACTGCCACTTTTAATGCTTTGCCGCCATCTACCAGTCAAGGGTCCGAAATACGACCAGGTCTTATTGAGTCGTTTCGTATACGAGGCCGTTTTCAATCGACCAATTGAAATACAAGTAAAAACAATATTTTTAAAAATTCGGAAAATAAATCGATCAATATATCATAATCCTATATTCACCGATATATGTTTGCATATTAAGATTTTATATATAAAGCCCGTCAATAGAAAAACGATGGCGGCTCGAAAAGGGAAAATAAGGAAAATATGTCATCATTTTTCTATTGACGGGGCTTATATCCATATATCGGGCATTAGAAGATCATTATGTAAGGTCTTATAACGACCGATATATTAAAACATATTATATAAATGTTTATATTCTGCCGATATACAACCTTAAACACAATACGATTTAGAACGACATACGGTTAAATACGGCGAACGGCTATTTTTGTGAAATACGAATACCACATAACATATCTAACGGATTAAAATATCATATTGTGCCCACAAAGAGGAGGACGATGAGAACGACACTCCAAATAAGCACTATAGAGGGCGCCATTTCCGAGAATATGATGTTTTATTCCGTTAGAGATGATTTAACTTATTTATACGAGTATCGCTTGATACGATATACGACTTTTTTTCAAAATCCCTAGGTCGTATCCGGACCCCTGCTACCAGTGACCGTGGTCCGCGTCCGGATGGCCCTATCCAACCAGAAGAACCAGTCAATCCAAACAATGGTATGATCAAACCAACACCAAGAACAGTTCCTGATGACGTCATGTGTAATTACGATATTATCGTTGCATTGGATTTGGACTGTATCGACTATGTTGAGAACCCGGTTATCGGACATTTTGCTCAAACACTCATAAATGATATTTTCGTCGAAATCGAAACAGCTTTTAACAATCATGTTACCGAGGGTGCTGTTCGTGTCGGCATCATAGGTTGGGTGTAAACGCGAAAAGAAATGAACGTGTGATTTTGACATATTCTGAAACAGTTTTTTCAATGATTTACTAAATGACAGTTATTTTTTACCAAAATTGGCGTTTTTTTAACAAAATGACGGTTGTCTGATCAAAATTACCGTTACTTTGAAAATACCCGTTTTCTGGTACCATGGCCAAATGACCATTTTTGACCAAAATGACCGTTATTCATTGAATTCAAAAAAATAACCAAAATGACCGTGAGTTGAAAACAATACCGAAATGACCGTTATTCGTCGAATTCAAAAATAACGGCCATTTTGGTATCAGATAACAGTAATTTTAGTTAATAATATCGGTCATTTTGGTATAATAGTCATTTTGGTTTTAAATTAACGGTAATTTTGGATAACGGTTATTTTGCAAAGGCAAAATCGTTATTTTTTTAATTAGACGAAAAACGGCCATTTTAGTATTGTTCAAAACTAATGGTCATTTTGGTGATGAATAACGGTCATTTTGGTAAAAAGACGGTCATTCTGGCACTGGATAACGTTAATTTTGGTACTCATTGATTTTCGTACGGTTTACACCCTTAATAATAGGCTTCCACGCAGAAATTGAAATAGCAATGAATCTTTTCCAAATGTCTTCAATTTCTGGTCTTCAAGCTGCTCGTGCCGAAGCTCAAAAATCAATTGATCAGTTGCTCCAATACGCCGCCACTCGACGAGATTTCAAAACAATGTCATTCACGGACATTTTCAGAACCCTGTCAACATTTTTCGATGCCAGAACAAACAAAGTTCGAGAATTGATCATCGTCACAAACGCACTTCCAGCACGTTTCCACAAAGGTGACTGGACACAAGCTGGACTGAATACCCTTAGAACGATCAAAGCTGAATACTTCCAGTCCGGGCTCTTTAACAAAATAGATTTGTTGAGATGTTTTTTCATATATCGATCAAAATATTATTTTTTAAAAATTACATATATGATATATCGGTCAATACATATGTATATTCCGATCGTATATGGTACCACGTATATGATATATTGGTCAATATAAGCCCATTTCGCTTAAATATTACACATAAAGATCAATAAACTGGGGTGCACCTCCGTGATGGTCGTTGTCTGTATACTACCCCATGTGGAATTTTGGCCAAATGACCATCGGAAAGACGCATCTCATTTTAAATGCCAACTAGCCTAATATATCGATCTATATAAGTATTGGCACGATTTATGTAAATCTTATATTGTAAGGTCTTATAACGACCGATTCATTAAAACATTCATTCATTCAGTCGATCCATTTGATCGACCATTTTATATGCTAAATTGGGGACTCCCGTATTCTGTCGATATTGAGCCCTTACTCCAGTCTATCAATATCCGTGCCGTCGCTGTCAATGAAGCTTGTAAATTTCAAATGAAATACGGTGGATACATGGAAGACTGTGCATACTTCTCTGCCCTTAGTGTCATCGATAGCTACAGCAGTTACAACAGTGTAATCGGTGCCGATGTTCTGTGTCCCGCCCCATTCCCATGTCCTACCGAGAACCCCAACTGGAGAGCACTTTTCTATGACTCATTTTTGGACAGAATGAAAGTTGATTTGACCAGTATGGAGTATATGGAATGGTGTCACCCGAAACCGATGCCACCACAACAATGTGGCTGTGTCATGCGTGGTCATTTAGAATGTTGCCATTCGACAACCATGCCAGGTGATGCAGGACCACCAGGTCACCCAGGGATCATGGGACCATACGGTCCACCAGGCTTGATGGGTCCTATCGGACGACCAGGACCAGAAAGTTCCAAAATTGGACGACCAGGGCCTCCCGGACCACAAGGCAGGGATATAAATTAATATATATTGCAGCAATATATTGATAATGCCAATATCAATATTGAAATATTTCTGGCAATATATTGCCAATATATCGCTGAGCAATATATTGATATTGGCTATATATTGGTTTTTTCCTCAGCTGCAATATGAATATCAGTATCAATATTGAAATATTTCTAGCAATATTTTGCCAATATATTGATTGAACAATATCAATATTGAATTTTCAAATTTTGCAATATCAATATATGTATGACAATATATTGATATAGCCAAAATCAATATCAATATTAATATCAGACAACAAAATATTGATATTAATATTGATATT
>SCLD01090535.1:0-13172 GCA_004367895.1 Oikopleura longicauda | reverse complement strand
TACCTTTGAAATAATCCGAGCTATACAAATTGCGCGACATGCCGAAATCGCCAACGCGGACTTGGAGACCGCGGCCGACGAAACAATTGCGCGCCGCCAAATCGCGATGGACGACGCGGACCGACTCGAGATAGGCCATTGCCGAGGCGATTTGAACGGTGATGTCGAGTAAGGAGCTGAATTTTATATTTTGAATTTTAAGAGTGACTTAAGGACTAACCTATTCGAGATGAAACCCGGATCATCCAAGTTCGTGCTCTCACACGTCAGACGCCGACGCAGGAATTGTCTCAAGTCGCCATGCTCCGAGTAGCCGGTGAGAAGGGCCGGCACTTCGGGTATGACGGCTAACAATGGCAATATGTTTGGATGACGCAAGCCGTACATGAGTTTGGCCTCGGCTGTTTTGACATGGTTAAAACAAAAAGTTGAATTAATATTGAGCACACTTATTAAAACAATTTTTTGACCATGTTTCCCTAAGAATGTCTCTTTTGTCTCTGTCGAACTGTTCGTCTTCAAACGTTTCAACGCCGCCAAACAATCCTTAGCGCCTTTTGGCAGATCGAGATTGATTGAATCGGCGGGGAAGGCTGAGATTGGCGCCTCCACCAGCAGAACATCGCCAAATTCACCCTATTTACAGTACTGTAATAGAGTGAATACTGTAGTGTCTAACTTACCGATCCCAGTGGTTCAAGTATCCGTACCAGTTCGGCTTGGATACGCGGTGGGTCAGCCTTTGATTTCAATGCTACAATAAAAGTTAAACACAAGGACAGAAACACACACACACTCACCATCCGGCTGTGCATAGCGTATCGTGCCACATGGCCCATATAAACGGGGCGAATTCTCACGGAAATTAATTGGCGGCTCGTAAATTGGCTCCGGGGCTGGGGGTGGCGCCACTGGTGGCCTCGATGTCGACGGTGCCATCGTTTTCGGTTGACGTGGTGTATTTGGCTTTGGCCGTTGGCCGCGTCGATGATCGCGAGATGAGGGTGAGGGTGGACTGTTGTGTTGGTTGAAGTTGTCGGGAAAGTTTGGCATTGTTCGGCCGCGTTGCGGTGGTTTTGGAATGTTGTCCTGAGTTTTGTGATTAGTTTAATTTCGAGCGAGAGAGAACAAATCAACGGAATGTCTTTGAGTAGCATGCGGAGTAGGGCAAATGATGATTCAAGTGGTGGTGGTGGTTTTTAGTCATGCAACACTTACAATCGTCTGTAATTTCAACAGAGTTGGCTCTTGGCTGTATGCGTTCTATATATTGAATAAAAAATGCGTGTCAGTCACTATATCTAGCACCGATGTTGTACAGTAGTATGTACACTTGCAACTTACCGGCAACGAGTAAATGCCGTTCAATCGATCACTCTCCAGCAGTGGCGTTTGGTTCGGTCTCGTCCCATAAATCGGGCCGCCGCCCGAGTGACCACCCCGGTTCGATCCCATTGTATAGTTCGTTGTCTGTCCCAAATAATCACTCGGGCGTCGTTTCCACACCAAAAATATGGCAATAAAAGCGATCACCATCAACGCGCAAATGATGCCGACAATGATACCAGCAACGGTGGTGTTGTTACAAAAGAAATTCGTACACACGGCCGGTGCCAGTGTGGTGCCAGTTGATGCCGGCGTCGCTGATGTGATGGTGAAATTTGGTTCGGAACCGTCCCATTTGTTTTCATAGGCGATTATGTTCGATATTTCGATTTGATCATGTTTCTCGTCAAAGTAGAACACGAGTTTACTTTTGACTGGGACTTTAACTGATGTCACCCAGAAGGTGTCCTCTCTCGATGTCTTCAACTGACGCCACTCGAGTGTTTTCGTGAACATGGAGGCGAAAATATCGTAACCAGTCGCATATTGCGACGTGAACGTCCGTGGCAAGTTACTCCGCGTCACCTGAGTCTGCGCCCAATTGATATTGCATCGCATTGCCAGTGTCATGTACTCGCGTGAGCGATCACGAGGTTCAATCAAGATCGCCTCGCGTTTCTTATTATCATACTTGGCCGGGCTGATGCGACTGTACTTGAGCCAGACGCGACTCTCTGCCTCCTTCTTCATTTGTCCATCGAATCGATACGTGATTTCCTCGTCCAAAGACGTTCGGAAGACGATTTTCTGGAAGAGGATGCGATAGAAAGCCTCATGCTGGCCATTCCGGCCAAAGACCTCGCGATTGCTCAGGGTGAACATGACATCGAGTAAGTTGGTGGTGACCTCGGAGTTGAAACGCAACGTGTCCACATGCAAATGATTGATCGCATAATCCTTCTCAATGGCTTGAGAGGAATCAGCATTCGCCCGAATAAACAGCCTGACGCGGACATCGCGCTCCAACGAATCCAAATCGGCACTGGACATTGGCGAGATGCGCCACGTGATTTCGGCACTACTGACGCGTTCCTTGTTGCGCAGGGCGAATGGGAATTGCCACCAAACAGCGCTATCATCGTCGCGCAATTTGAACCTGCCAAAATTGAGCTCGACACCGGGCGCCTGGAAGAAGTTGACATTGGAGATTTTTTGACCCTTTGACTCGTGATAATAAATCTCCAGTTTCATGCATGCCCTTTGTGCGCTGTTCATTGTCTCCGGCAAGACCATAAACACCTTCACCCGATCCGTGCTAATTGGCGCCCCATTCATATCGGGCAATTTCGTGCCACTCTCGACGGCCTTGAAATTGTCCATGCCTTGGGGACCCATCAAACGTTGATACTCGCCCTGGCCCCGTTCAGCATCGAAGTAATCAAGGCGAACATACTCGGGCGAGGGTGAACTGAGCACTTTTTTCACCTTGATCATTTTGATATCGTAAATACGCCCAAAGTCAATCTCGAGCACATCATGCGCCAGGCCACACCAGCCCTCATTGTTCCAAGCGACGCGACTGCCTTCTTGGACGGGACGGGCGCCAATTGCTTTGATCTTGCTGATGCCGAGCCCAATGCGAATCGGGCATAAATAAAGTCCATCGGGCGATGTTTCGCATGATTGTGGGGTTGTCTGTTTGAATCGGTTTAACAAGTGTAATTCAGACTTAATTGGCACCGGGCCAATAGTATATAATGATTGTGATGAATTTGACATTCAACAAAAAACTTCAAGTAGTTGTAGATAGCCACCGCGCGTCGATTTTGGGCTTTTTAGTCGAAAATAATGAAAAGCACTTTGCTCAACGCATATTTGATGAGTTCTTCCTGACAGAAGAGAGCATTCACAAAGAAAGTGCCCGTAAAAGGACTCGCGCTAAGATGGATCACGTCAGATACGAAAAAGAGGGGCCCATTACACGGTCACTGGGCAGCGACAATAGTAGCGTCAGCTGACCTTGATTATCTTATGTGTGTATGTGTGAGCGCTTGTGTGGTTGTAAAATCTATCGAACCAAATAAATTTTAACGACACATCTATATGCCGAGAGGTGACTCTCTCTGTACTACGAGTGTTAAATGCCATCCAAGTGTGTCCTTGTCGTCTGACTTCATAATTATGGGCCATGGAATTTCCTGTACTTGAAACGTCACACAAAAGCAACGCAACCGCTTTAGTGTCAACAAAAAATCACGCAAGATATATTCACATTGTCAAACCGTGATTCCTTTTCATAGTTGGCGGAGACGAAACATGAGCAAATCAACGCAATGATCAGCTTCAGCATGATTCCCCTTTTTCTTCACTTCTTCTTCTTGTCAACCATCTCGTTATTAATGTTTTTTCGGTGGTTTGTCTTTTTTTCGCGTTTTTTTCTCTTTGTTTAGTTATATTTGAATTTTCGTGCTTGATCCGGTATTTGTCAATTCTCTTTTTTCTCTCTCTCACTCGTTATGTGTGTATAGTGAGGAAAGTGAAGTTCAACCGCTCTTTCTCCGATTCTCTGATGATTCGCCGTCGTCTTCTGGTGTGACCACACAGTCGCGCAGAGCACAAAAAACTAAACAATATTCATAAAGGATCGACAGCGTATATGAGTAAAGTGTGGGATAAGAGCGTTTAGGACGAGTGCTTATTCAATTTTAAGGATGTGGGGCGCGATAAATCAGTCTCCTCACGTTGTAAACTCCAGTTTTATCGTTATAAACTATCGCCAGACATTAGTGTAATTATCAACTATCATCATGATCAAACCTGTTGATAAGTGAAAGTATTGAACTGGTTGATCGACAAGTGATTAGAGAATTAGATTGGCTTGATTCGGATTTATCTTACTTTATCGAAATCGTTATAAACAGTCGGTGACATTCTATTTCTCGTGGAAAAAAATTCAAGCGTGAAATCTAATTATACACTACACAATTGCATTTCGTTTGTCTACTGAGCCTGTCACCACATCCTTATTTTCACTCGCTAACCCGACTACGGGGCATTGAGCGCGCTGACTCACTGACTATTCACCGTCGTAAAGTGAGGGGGCCGTCACGCTCAACAAGCCCGTTCATATTCACTCTTTCGTTTATCACGTTGTCCCTTTACTATTCATGTGCCGACCGAATCACCGCCCGATCAAAGACCAGGTCGACTGCTGAATTACCTGGTCTACTATCGTTAGCGTTTCTCTGTTGTTACTACGACAATATTTGGCTCAACACCTCCAACGCCCAAAAAGTGCGTGGTCACAAAACATTCAACCTCCTCCACCAAGAAGATAAATTCTGACAAAAATAAAAAAAGGGGCCAGAAGGAAACATGATCGAAATGAAGCGCTGGGAACATATTGACCTATACCACGATGACACACATTTTTGGCGCTGGCAGATTTGTGTTTAACATCGAAACAGTGTGGTCAAAATTTCGTATATCCAAGTTTACTATCAACAGTGTGACGTGACCACACAAATGTAGATGCACTGACTACAACGACGTGGATAGCGTTATCACGGGCATACTTTGTGTCTAATTTTGTTATCGTATTTGACTTGATGGGAACATATTTATCGTTCAAATTTGACGGGATTAAAACCACACACACACACTCGCGGGCCCGAGTGCGCTACTATAACACTTAGGTGAATCATTTCAACAATCCAAGTTCAATAATTTTTTTTTACAGACTGTAGAACTAAGTACTGGATTTACTTTTGATTACTTTTCAAGTATTACTTATTTCAGAGCTCATCAGTGTAACCAACAGTCAGATTTCACATCAAGTGAAAGATCATGACGAGTACATAACGTTGGTACTGAAAAATTCGCTAAAAAGAGAACTTTTGTTATTCGGACCAGTTCTAACGCACAACACCGTGGCTAAAAACTTCGTGCCGTTCGGTATTGCTTTTTGCCAGTTACCCATTCTTGGTTGATTAGGGATGATAAAATAAATGAGATGTTTACTTTAATAATTCGTTATAAGAACATATAGTCAATTTAAATATCCCATCACCAGTGGATAAGGTTCTATGACTATCCATTTATACCCATTAACCAAGCGCTCCGATTTGCCGCCGCCGTTTTTTTCACCGCCAATGGCAACCAGATCCGCTAAAATATGATGCTTATGAAAGCTTCGTCTTATTATCGATCATTTTATCGCTTCCGAAAGCACATAATGTACTCGAAAGTACATCGATCAAATCATATGCCAAACAAGTTCGATCAGATTCGAACTTACAGTATAAGCCACGGGCCTGTGGAAACCCTCTTCAAAGCTGAGATAAAGTGCAGTCTCCGTGGCGGTACAAGCTCCCTTGTAAAATTGAAACGGTAAGCGACAATAGAGTTGTAAGTGCCATTTGATTGTTATTCTCAATCCATTGTCTTCGTTCAAAATCATGCGACACGTCAAGATAAAATTCAAAAACGCCGATAATAAGCTCACAGTTGATGCAGTGATGGTGGTGAACGATGGCAACGATGACTGCCCATCATCATCATGGATCGAACATCTTACTCTGTACGATATATTTTTATTCTCGTTATTTACATTGTATACGATTGACGACGAGAAAATACGATTTAAAAAATCTCAGCAAACACATTATTTGTCTCTTCAGAGGTGTTTTAGTATGAATTTTAAACTTCATGGTTGATAATTACCAACCATCTAAAAATCAAAGTAAATATCTTATGAGGCTTAGTTTTTGAGATGTCAGGTCTATCTCCCAAAAAGTGTAAGGAGGAAACCTCGGTGCTAACCCATTGCCCAGCCCATTTTTGCATCGTTTTCGATAGGACCTAATAGTCAAAATCGGTTGGTCACCCGATTAGGGTAAAAGTAGAATAGCAAGCAACCCGTGACATTTTGGCAACTTAATGGAGGATAAAATCACAGTTCAACAAATTAGGCGAAATTAAATTTTATTAATCGTGACAAAAATGGTCGTCAACAATAAACAAATTCGTACACCGTTTTAAACCAGTATAAACTGGTTGAATACAATATAAAAGTTACGAAAAATGATTAAAGTTCAACCGTATCTTGAAACAATTGGCTCTTGAGTGACGCATTTGATCACGTTTTCTTCACGAAACTCGCACTTCTCAGTGAGAGTCTCTAAATCACCGCCAACAATCAAAAATGCGCTTCCACTGGTGATAACCACGTTGTGAGTCCAACGTGCAATATTGAGATCGCCAAGTTTAGTCCATGTGTCAGTGTTGGGATTATACTGGGAAATTGTTGACTGAGGAGAGTCAATCTGACCATCACCTCCGTAAGTGTACCCACCGAACACAACAAAGACTTCATTGTGCATCAGTGTTGCGTGGTGATAAATGTCATGCGAATAAGGATATTCGGCACGGGTCGACCACGTCCAGTCGTTGATACTCAATAGATCTATTTTATTGTTGAATACATAGCCACTACCAACGGCGAAGCCATGTGCTTGAGACAAGCATTTTAAAGCTAATCTGACAAGTTTAAAAAGCCTTACTCGTTGATGAGGCAATTCTGATGTGAGAGTGTCGCGCAATTGACTCGATGATCGCCGTGAAGTTGCCAAATGGTTGATTTGAACGATAACATCGGTTACTGTACTCCTTATCAAAACACAAAACAATATGTTGATTGTTGGCTGTGAATCACGATCCAAAGTGCATTGGGAATGACAATGTACCAACGCGTTTCACGCTGCAATCCGTCACTGAACTGATTTGGTAACTGTAGTCGGGTGAAACTGATCTTTTATATATGATTTTTACATCTTAAGTAATCAAACTACAACAACAGAGAGATCGTCAATATCTGGCCATAGATCAACATTTCGTTGTTGAATGTCAGCGAACAATAGCTGCTCGTGATTGCCTCACCCTCGATTTCCCAATCCAACTCGGTCACGTCGTCCCCCGCGACATTTGTCACCAACGCTTTTCTGTCGTCGTACAAGACCAGCACTGACTCGAGCTTTGGCCCGGGTTGTGATGTTGTTTTTGAAGTCGCCATCGTTGTGCTAGTTGCTTTTGTAGTTGCCGGTATAGTTGTGGTTGTTGTAGTTATTTGGGTCCATCTAGTGACTCGTGGATGACTGCACAAACAGCACTAGCCATAAAATGAACCTTTTTTAAGTAATGTACTTAATAGTTTAATAGTGTCTACTCTCGCTGTGTACTCTAAAGTGAAACCTAGTTAAATTCACATAATTCACTTGAAAATTCCGTCGATAAATCACGGACTGGAAAAAATCAGACAATTTGAGTAGGCCACCTTTACACCCCCCCCCCCCTCAGTGAACCGCATAAATACCTGGCAAAAGTGTTTATTACTTCAATTTTAGTCAACAACCAAACTGTCAAAAGTAACTCTTCAAAATGCCAAAAATCTGCGTCAAAAAGACGAAATTGTCATGCCCGGCTGTCACTGTCAGAAAATATATAAATAAAAAATAATAATTCGGAAATACCCAAATTGCACTAAATTCCATTCTTTCCGCGTAAACTGTTCATCTTGCTTTGCGTTGTTCAAGACATTAACTCCAAGTACGGTTTAGAATAGTGTTTTATTCCGTTACTTTACTTCCGACAAATACAGCGACGAGTTCAAGCTACTTCTTCATTTGGACTTGATCTTCTCCGCCATGCGTATAATCGCGCTCGGGTTTGACTTTTGGCCGACGAGGGCCAAGTTCGTCATGAATAGGCTTGACAGTGCTTGGACTGAATTGATTCGGCCATTTGTATCCTCTTCCTTCTTCTGATGCTCCAATGAGAGTGCACGACAGTAAAAGTCGACCTCTATTTGAGTCACCTCGCGAAATGGGCGCTTTTAATTTAAATAAAGTTAATTTTAAAATTAGTTAATACTCACCAGTATCGTCACCCCATCGAGCTCCTTAGAGAGTACGGCACTTTGACTTAAGTGTCGTCCCAGCCCCAAGCACAAGTTAGTTAATGCATCCGACGCCACCTGATCGACCATTGATGCCATTATGACGTGTTGTATATTTAACTCTGCGCACTTTCTCACTATTAACCGTTCCTGCGCCATTTTTCGATTGTAAACTCGTTCAGTCTCATCATTGAACCTTTCAAATTTGTTCACCCCTTCTTCTTCAATAATTTCTTCGTCGTTGAATTCAATCAAATGCGATTCAATTGGCAATTTGTCAAATAATGACGCAATTTCGTCATTCGTTTGACCTAAGTGAACAGCAACTGACTCGTAGCGATTCTTTTTCTGGTACTTTGGATTTGATTGAGTTGATTGTGATAAGACGCATAAAATGTCCAAGATCGACGCCGCCGATTTCGAGCCATCATAGGCCAACGCGACGCGATCACCCTTGCGTATCAGTTTCGACGCGCCTAGAGTTAATAATAACTCTAAAATAAATTATTCAATACTAACCTAATATTCGACGGAACTTGTGACGGAAGTACTCGATGAAACAGTCACGACAGAAGTGACCCGACGCTTGAACAGTCAGCTCACTGTCACGATCACACTTTTCGCATTTTGGTCGTTGGTTCATTCTTAAATAAAAATTAAAAATAATTATTATTTAAACAGTCGCAACATAAGCTTCAAACTCGGGCACGCTCAGTTTCGTATAGGGTTTGCGCCAGCGTAGCTCGTCTTCGTCATATCGAGTCAATTCCTCATTTGACTTATTTTTTTCAAGTGAAATCTTGTTCTCCTTGCTAATATTGAAATACATCTCATTATGGTGCTTAGCTAGTTCTTCATAAAGTGGCGTCGTTAGATCATTTTGTTCTTCATCGTCATTATCCATTAGTAAAATCTGATAAACAACTGGATGTTGAATCGCCCGTCGAACTGCCACTTTGTCCATGCCACTTATTTAATTTAATAAATTATTATTATTAAATAAAAAACACTAACCTCAGCCCATAATGCTTGTAAGTGCTCAAATCGTCGTGAGTGACTAGAACGGGCAGTTTGAGACCCATTAAACTTTGCAGCTCAGTCTGAGCCAGCCCATCCGTTGTTGCCTCGTTCATTTCAGCTTCGAATGCCTTGCAAAAGAGCTCGTACTCTTGTTTCGTGCACCCGGCGAAACGGAGAAAGGCCTCCATTGAACAGTTATACGTTGTGTCCATTGTTTCTTTCAATTTCGCCTCATTCGCCCACTCGGCATCCTTGCCATACTTGCGCAGCTCGGCCCGGTACTCCTTGCGTAGGGGGCGTTTGACTTAATAATTAATTAATTAAATATTTTAATTTAAAACTCAGACTCACTTTGCCCGCGTCGATACAGGAACTCGTACTTCGCCGCCGCCTCAACCAGGTCCAAATTCAAAATGCCACTACTAGCGACCATTTGATAGTTTGGACAGATGCGTTGCAAGACATAGCGCACTTTGCACTCGATTGCGTCGAAATCATCTTCAAGAAATGCATTCGGCGCATAACGTATAATATCGCCCAATGCTTGATCATCTTCAAAGCCCCAGCCAAAGAACGAGTCCTTTCGATCCATTATTGTCAGTGGTGATAAAGTGGCTAGCTCGGGACAATTCCTGAGTACATTGCCCAGATCAGAGCCCATTGTAATGCCGGTGCCTTCGCGTAATGCTTTCATCGTATCAAACAAGGAATTAACATCAATGTCGATTAGATTGGGCGAGACGTCATAGTTCTCGTGGAACAGATAATCAACATCGTCATAGTTCATGTCAGTCATGTCAACGTAGAAATTAGATAATTCGTTCACTTCACTCAATGGCCGTTTCAGCCGTTTCGCCCATTTTAATTGTTTCTTCATTAACAACTTCTTGTACGTCTTACTGGCCACTTTCGCGTGGAGTTGCGAGCGTGACAATTGTCGAATTTGATCGGTCGCGTAGATGTGTCTGATTCGTTCTTCAAGTTCTTCTTGATCTTGATCACTATCATGATGATAACCAACTAAACGCAACATATTCTGCTCGGGTAAGGTTTCGACTTCACCAAGTTCATAATTCCAATAGCCCGAGGGTATTCGGACGCCATCTGGTCGTAATGATTTGGCAAAGATTTTCTTCTTGATTGGCATGCCATCGGCTTGTCGCCCCACTTGTGCCCATTTCAGACGTGTTTCCAGCTGTAAATGCTCTTCCAGGAAATAGTCAAATAACCAGCCACCTGTTTTGTGTTGTCTCAGTTCAGCCAGTTCCGCCGTAAACTGTTGCTTCGTCATATCATAGCGTAGCTGCTCGACATGAGTTAATTTGCGCTCTGGTCCATGATGCGGTCTTCGTCGCGTTAACCAGAACTCGTCGGGAATGGCTCGTGGCGTCATTGACGTGACATTCTCATATAAACGATCCATTTCTTCGCGTGTTGGTAATGGTTTCAACGCGCCCGTTTCATGATCAAAATCATCATCAGTCAAGCGTAGATTGCTCTCGTCTAAATGAGCCAATGGGCCAAACTCGGCCTGGGGCGAGAAACCGATCACTTCTGGCTTTGACCATTTGACGCGGCTACTGGGCGGTGGTGGTGGTGCCGGTGTTGCCGTGACTACTTGATCTACTCGTTTAATCACACGTTTTGGCGGTGGTGATAATTTCAACTTGACACGGTACTTGGTGACCTTGACACCGTGAAGGCGTAACATCTTTTATCTGTTTTATTTCTCTACTTCTTTAAAATACGTCGATTTTTTCTCTTTTATTTGAATAAATTATTTCTCAACTATTATTTTCTCTTTTTCCCACTCAGTTCAATATATGGCCCCCGTATCTGTAATTTTCCTTTTTCCTTCAAGACAAGTCATAATTTGGTTTTTGTTCAAAAATGAAAAAACATACATTCCGAGTATGTTACGAGTGTATTACGAGTTGTTCAAGGGTGCGAGGAAATAAGTTTATTAGTATGAGCTCTTATCAACTACATCCACGCATGACATGCATGACACGCTTGACATTGTCAAGAAAAGGGACAGTCAGACTGAGTAGGACAGCGGTACAGGGGTATCCTCCAATAATGGTCGCGCCCATGACAAAAGTTCGAGCATGAGCTGCATCGTTTACGGCACGAGGGCGACGAGACCATTTCAATGGCATGCCAAGAAAATCGTCCCGATAAAAGTATTTTGAAACTTCATTACAGGGGTTTTAAGATAGAGCTCCACTTTTGTTGCAAAAACGGTGAAACCATAGTTTAGGGGATTGCTTTATTGCCTGTACAAATAAATAATTGTTAAAGCCTTTACTTCGCCGTCGACGCCGCCAACTTGTGTATCCATCCGCTCTGTGGTTTCTTCCACTCGTCACTCTCATACAAGGCAAGTCGCTCCTCCATTAATTGATCTAGATCTTCCTTCGTCAGTAAAACCTCGTACCCGTTGCCCCATTCGCGCGTGATTGAATCGCGCGTCGCCCGCTCATGCTCCTTCATGAATGCGCGGCGTTCCTCATAACTCATCGTATAGTGACCTCGAGCCGCAATTGACGCCTCACGCTTGGCGAGTTTATCCTCGTGAAAGTCGAAACGATTGTTTGGCGGCCGAAATTGAACCGGAATGGGTATATACTCGTGCACGACCGGATCGTAGCTCTGGGCCCATTTGAAGTAAGCATACAGGGACGGGTTGATCCAGTCGCGATGGACGGCCTCTTCCCACACTGGGTCACCACTGATGAACGCCCGGATTTGAGCCTTGGCAATTTCACGGGACCAGGGCATCCGCGGCGACATTGGATCATCGTCACCATGCACTTGTAATAGACGCTTGTTACGCTCGCGCTGTTCGGGACTGACGCCCGGTTGATCACTGTCGAAACCGCCACTGACCAAGTGAACGGTCCACGCGAAAAAGGCGATCGGGCCCAAGTGACCCAAAAAGCCCCAATAGAAATCGTGACGCATGTACCGCTTGAAACCGGCCGGCATTCCACTTCGCGCGTCTTTACGCAGCGGGCGGCGGAAATTCTCCATGCCCAGCTTGCCCGCGTACTTGCCCCGTGATGATGTCGTGCCCATTTCGTTTTTTTGTTCTCTTTAATTTTTTTTCCTTCAATTTAAGTTTTCCCACTATTACGCAGTAGTCAATGGGAAAAGGGCAAAGTCTTGAAATAAAAACTAGAGAACTATGAAGCGAACTTCACTGGCCGACGAGTGGGACGAGAAGCAACGAGCAGCCGCTCGACATGAAGCCGTTCTTGACCACTATCGCAATATAAACCAAGAAGTCGGCGCCCTTAACGACGACGCACTCAAATCTTCAAGTGAATGGTGGCGTACCGATCCCCATCGTCGCGAGATCAACCCGAGTTTAGAAGAGGCGCGAGTTAAACGATTGCCCGATTATGTGCCCGACGGGCGTGACTATCTGTTGAGACCGGGCGAGAAGGACAAGCTGTTAACTCAAAGAATGGGCATGACATTCGAGAGTAAAGACGCCGAAACGTACTTTGCCAAGCGACGGCTTGACTTTTATCAAGTTCGATATGGATACACGACAAACTGGCTCGAAGAAGGCATCAATGGCGCACTAAACTCAACCCTGTCAATGGGCGGTGGACCGGCCCCGATCGGCCAGGCCGAGCCGCGAACGTGTGAGGACTCGCGACGATGCTGGTTCGCGTTGCACAAGTATCACTTGTGTTTAATTGCCGAAACGGGCATTATCAACCCGTGGGTACTGTTTGATGGGACAAATGCAACAAGTAACATCGCCAAGGTCTATTCGGGCGATGTCGCCTACCAATCCGAGTGTACTTCATTTCGACACGAGTCCCATCTCATGTGCACCAATTCGGAGCGGATGGTGAGTTTA
>SCLD01090524.1:0-35877 GCA_004367895.1 Oikopleura longicauda | reverse complement strand
GATCACCAGCACCGCTAAAACAGACAAGTCTTGCTCAGTCAGCCGGTGCTGCCGGTGTGGGTGCGGCATCCACAACGGCAATGGGAGCTATGGAGCACGAATGGCTATGGAATCCGACTTAGAGGACGAGGAGAAGAAGTGCCCGACCAAATGTACATGCTAATTCCACTTCAAGCTTCAAATAATTTCCAAAAAAATGATTCAAAATTAATTGCATCACTTTTAACCAATTGACCTACATAACATGTCTTTCATAATAATTTTTCACTTGATAAGGGTCTTGAATAAGTGTTTAAAGTGAGAAGTGTTCGGGAATATTATTATTTAGTCCATTAGCGTCCAGTCTAGTAGTAAAAAAGCGTTTTATTGTGTGCACAATGAAAATCAGTGTTGTGTGTGTGTGTGAGTCTGAGGCCAAGTTTACACGACACACGCAGAATAGGCACCATGGCAACCGTGGGGGAACATTGAGCTAAAAATAGCGTGTCGGTGCCCTAGTGCTAGTGAGTGTGATCACATTTTTTTTTGTTTGCCACGACGATATGAGCGCCGCTTGTTACTACGGCGGAGAGAACATTGCCAATCTGGTCCCGCGGGCCCTGCCCCAGTTGGTCAAGTCGCCGATTTATCGTAGTCAACACAGGTTTGACTTGACAGTGCTCTGCTTTTAGCGGTGATTGTGATTAATAATGTGACGCTCAGGAATGCGGTCAAAACGAGTAGCAAGGAGGGCAAGTTGTCCCAACGCACCATGGGCTTTGCCAAAACGCCCCTAAGTCCACCTGATCAGTTTTTGAAGAAGTCAACGCCACCGGCGAATGCACTCACCAATACATTCAAGTACCAGGTCAAACTGCGTTTGCTTTAAATTATCAATTGATGATCACTCATTATAGACAACGGATAGGCGACCGCCCGTACCCAGCCACAAAACCGAACACAAAGCAGCAATGACCCAGAAGAATTTTATTAAAGAGGTTCCTTTACCAAATATAAAAAACCAAGTACGTTGACATGTGTATATAGAACGCCGTTGACATGATCAAATCGTCGGCGAAGAAACCCGTGCCAAAGTACGTCGATACACCATCGGGACACAAGAATGAATTGATCCCGTCGGGACTTTATCCACAGGTTCGTGTGTTTCGTGTTAAATTACTTGACACTCGTAATCAATACAAATGTTTAGTATTCGAAGAAATCAGACTACGGAAAAGTGCCATCCTACATCACCGAGCGACGAAAGGCAGAAGAAGAGGCCCAACGCGAGTATGATGCGTACATCAAGGTTAGTGTTCGGTCTTTTTTTATAGAAATCTTCATGTTCTCTTCAAAGGAACGTATGCAACAGGGATCATTGAAGAAACTGCCTGATGACGAGCGCGAATCGATCTTGAGCGGTCTGAAGACGAATTGGGAGATTTTGCATCATCAATTCCAAGGACTAAGGTCAGTTGATGAAGCTTTGAATATGCTCCAATAAGGTTAATTAATTCAGTGTTGTGATTGACACACTGCCGAAGAAGACGCGCAAAGAGAAGCTCGAAGCCGAGATGAAACAGCTCGAGCGGGACATCGAGCTACTCGAAAGGCACCCTGTAATATATATTCAATAAATCAGTGAGCTCATATAAACCACACTTTCTGACGTGTTGCAACTGATTTAATATGGGCTCTCGTACGCCGCCCGAATACAAAAACTGACGCCGTAGTGCAAAGAACGGGCCGAATGTTGTGCAGTTAAGATCACAGAAAACTATGAGATTGTTCCTTTTGTTAGTAACAGGTTTCTATTTGTGCAGCTTAAAAACAGTACTGAGTAACATATATATATAGTGAACTCACAGCACTGGAGTTTCGGCTGGCATCCAGGCAAACGGGATGCAATGACGATGTTGCCAAGACGGCCAGATGATTGCGACAGACACATGTTCAAGTGTTTCTACACTGTCTCCTGATAAGTAAAAACCAGGGGCCGATCACAACCGACCCTGCGCGTCAGACTCGCACTCTTCATTTTGCTTCAATCTAATAAATATTGCAAAAAGAGACTCGTCAGCGTCGTTAATTCACGTTTTTGAAAAATGGAGTCAATAAAATATAAAATGGATACGTTGATCAACGAAAAGGCCGAGGCCGAGACACGCGCCATCCAACTGCGTCGCGATCGCGAAACGTTTGACGCCGAGGCGGCTCGTTATGAAAAGGAGTTGATCGAGGGCGAGAAGAAGATTCTTAACTACGAGGATGAGCTTGACAAGGCAATCACCGAGTTCAATGAGGATCAAGAGAAGCTTGAGCAGCTGAGCAAGACTCAAAATGATGCTGAATTACAGTTGGGCGCGTTAAAACGTCGCAAGCAGTTAATCATTGAAGAGCTGGAGCGGTGCGAGAAACGAGCTGCCGAAGCCATCGAATCAGTCGCCAGGATCGAGTCTTCGTGCGAAGAGGACAATCGCGCCCGTAAAATTGCTGAGGTCCGCTCGCAAGAGGCCGAGGATCGGATTGAGCTGATGGAAAATCAGCTTGAAGAGGCCCAGGAGCTCGCCCAAGGATCAAACCACAAGTACGAAGAAGCCGAGCGACGCTATCGCATGGTCCAAAATGAACTCGAGCGTGCCGTTGAACGCGCCGATGACTATGAAAAGTAAAATTTTAAGATTGAGTTGATCAAGTGGTCTAAACTGCTAATTCAGTTCCGCCAACAATCTCGAGTCCGAAATCAAGAGCGCAACCGAGAAACTGCGCGATATGGAGGTGCAGGTAAATGATAATAGAAACAAAGGACTGTTTTCCGCCGATTTAAAATCGAACTTAAAACTCTTAGGCTGAACATAACGGGCAACAAGAGGACGACTACGAGGAAACGGAGAAGAAGCTGAGCGAGGAGCTGAAAATGGGCGAATCGCATGCCGAGTTTGCCGAGCGCACTGTCGATATACTTGAGAGTAAGATTGACAGCCTGCAAGAAACGCTGTACAAGGAGAAACTCAACTACAGGTTTTTGGAGCTGAACTTTTTCTAACTCACTCCATTCAATAGGGCCATCTCGGAGCAGCTCGACAAAACACTCAAAATGATGATGGACATGTAATTAGTGAATAAAGGCAAAGTGATAAGTGAAGACAAGTGTCCATACATAAATTGAGAAGAATAAAACATCGACCACTAACACACAAATGATGAGTTTGCGTGAAATATCGCGAAGCCGAATGTCTAAATCGAGCGGTTCCAGTGGAGTGACAGGTGGCTATATCGAGCTATATATACGATGACGTTATTTCTGCTGATGCTTACCCTGTTCTGATTATGTCGATACGGCATGCCTGAGGAGTAGGAATGTGATTGATTCGTACCTTTCTCAAATCCGTAATTATCTCTTACGTTGCCAGACGTTGACAAACTTTCGTATGAGTTGAGTGTCTTCTTCCGAGACATCCTTCATCATTTGATTGATCTCGCGGCTCCATTTTTGGACGATTGAATTCAGAATAATGATGTAAAACGGCCCATGGTATAGGGTCATTAGGGCACTTTCAAAATAATGGTTCAATTTCTTTATGAGAGAACCGGACGCGGCTCAACTAGTGATATGAAGCTCAACCGTATGTTACGATAGAATGTTCCCGATAAGAAACATATGGCCAGGGCGCGTAGTACCGAAAGTGGATAATAAGCTGTAATACTAAACAACAAACCTGTTGGCGCAATACGCCTTGAGCGCAAACTTGGAGCATGTTTTCAGCGTGGCCGAGACCGACAACTGAATAAGGGCGAACAGAATTGATGGCGTTAATACGACAATAATCGAACGCATCGGTATCTCAGCATAAATGACATCGTCATCTTCCCAGCCCATTTTCGAGTACTTTTCTATCTACAATCAAAAATAATACAAACACAGCAGCCAGCAGCAGCACTCTTACCAACATGACGATACGCGGCAGGCGTTTTTTGAGGCAATAGTTAATGCAAATCAGCGATGTTGATAGTGTGACCAAAATACTTAAAACAGTGGAGATTATGCTCACATCTGGTGTTATGATGGTGCTTAGCAGTACCAAAATTAAAAATTCCCCGCGATAATGGTCATACTCGGTGGTGACCCCCTAAGTCGATGACCATTATTATTTGACTTGATGAATTATTATCTGACTCACGACACAGCGGCAATGGTTACGCCACGAGCTGCTGCCGTAAGGAAGCAATTTGTCTGGCCCAATAGAATTTTCAAGACCACTAAGCGCAAAAAAGGAACAAGAGCCCATATATCCGGTAAGTCGATTTAGATAGTTGTACTGCGGTTTGGCTACTACCCCACTTTCTTACATGAGGGCCGTGTTGATTTGGACAATGGAACGCGCAAAGGTGCCACACGAGTCGTGATGGAACAAGACTTCAGCGGTATGCATAGTTAGCTCTCTTTGTTTCTGAATCTGATATCGCCCAAGTGCCCCCAGCTGACAACGTTTTCTTTCGTTTTAAAATATATTTCTGGCCTGCGCCCTGATAACGGATAACTGCATTTTTTCTAACTAGTTTCTTCCATTCAAAGGTCACCGCCGCCAATTTACTAATAATACGGCATGATACACATCTTTTGCGAGCGTTAATTTGGCCGAGAAATATATATGAAATTCTGATCTGTGCCACAGTGTGTGTGTGTGCGTGTGTGTGTGTGTGGCCGAGAAGTACGGCCGAACCCGAATACTGATCACTTTAAATTCACGAGCACCAATTTCTTTTTTTCAAAAAGTAGCAACGTTCAAAAACTCGAGGTCACGTTTTATTAGATATTTTACTTTAGACATAAAACATCAGGAGGAGGCCGCCGACCAGTAGTATACGCGGCTGCAGGGGTAGTATTTGGTGTATATTGTTACGCCAGATGGAATGGTGTTCTATTGCGGTTTGTTGTACGGTGAGGCGACGAGAGAGTTTTATTTTATTTTTCAGAAACATCATAAATATCCAAACAAGAGCAAAGTACTATCAAACCATCAATTATCAAGCTATCGGAGCATATCCCGGGCCGACCACGTTTTATGTAAACAGTGTCAGTGGCGCAACACACCGTGTGTTACACACGCGCACAGAATCAAACGAAACGTACAGAATGGTGTGCGAAAACATATCAATAAATCGAGAATCGAGCTTGTCCTTACCTATTCAGTCCGGCACGCTCAAAATGCTACCAATGCACGGCGAATAATCCGCGCTTAGCTGCAATAAATAATTGAAACCTTTTCACGTTTTACGGCACTCGCGAGCATCGTCGTCGTCGCATTGGTGCCGTAGAGCGGTGGTGGTGGGTGAGATGAACAGCGCATTCAACACTGACCTTCTGAGAGCACAAATTTAATCTCTCAGAGTCAGAATTCACCACCACCACCATAGCCGCGCGCGTCGGGACTGGACCAGGTCTATAGCCGTGATTTACGTTTTTTAGACGAAGTTGCCAAAACAAGGTTTATTTTAGCAAATTAAAAACAGACATACACAAAAAGCACACACACGATACACAACTCAAGAAAAGAACCACACACGCATCATAAACGGAACGGGCCTCACATACACACACACACACTGACAAATCATTACTAAATCAACTCAGAACGGCCCGCCGCCGCAGCAGCATAGGCCCGAATTTGAAAAACAGCGACGGATGTATACACTACATTATACATAAACCCGCAACGGCCCGGAATTTTTTTCGAATCTAAGCGCGCGCGCAGGCAGCAGCAGCAGCAGCGTTTTTCAATCAAACCTTAGTAAAACCAATCCCGACCAAAATCCCCGTGGTGGTCGCAACACCACCACCGCCACCAGATAGAAAAATGCGAAAAATTTTACGTAAACTTTGTATCAACTCCGAGAGAGGTAAATTACGACACACTCATTCACTCGGCCAGTACGACCGTACATTAACCTCCAATGCAGCAACCACAATTGAATTAATTATTGTTACGCAATAATTAACAAAGAAAAACCCGATTAACTTGACTGGTCATATAATGAATTGAGGCCGAATATGAACAAGGATGACAAGCCGCAAGTATATAGTTAAAAATGCGCTCAATGCATATATATCCATTAACAAAGGTTTCGACGATGACGTCGCTAGAAAAGTGGCCTATACTGACCCCGGCCGGGATAGTTGAATCTTAAATTAATGCGTGCTGCTGACAATGCTCTGCCTAACCAAATATATTGAACATTTTTTTTCAAGTTGAGTTGAATGAAGTTGACAATGTTTTATTCATCAGTACAAAACGTTGTTCATTATTTGTGTATTTTTCTGTTGTGCGTCGAGGTAAAGAAGAGGTCTACACATCCTCAGTTTTTTTCTGTTTTTGATGGGCTGTGTTGTGCTCAAATAATAATATATAGATACAGAAGTGTGTTGGTCAGACAAAAAAATGTACACGTGTGTTTTCGCTTAGAATAAATACTATACAGGAATGTATTGTTATGTATTAGGCCGCGTGAGATTTGTTTCTTCAAACGCCAATAATCGTGCCACGCTCGAGTGACATCTCGCAACGTTGCGAGTAGCCAACGGTTCGCTGCTGTGTTTTGGCGGCATGGAGAAGACGCGCTTGCTCGATCAGATGCTTCTGTTCGGAGGCTGACACGATGCCAATGTCTTGCAGGTCGCTGAAAAGTGACATGTTAGTTAGCGAAAACGTTTTTTTTGTAGCGGGAGTTGAAAGGGAACCGACTTGGCCGATACAAGAAAAACATTGATTATTAAATTGAAAAACATGGTTAACTGATGGCGGACACATTTTTTTCTTTGAGCAACTAAAAAGCTAGAAGGTTGCTTGGTGGCTCTTTGATCTTAGAAAAAAATTTAACGCAAAAACCACCGGAGGAGTGATAACAGCTATATTATAAGCATTTAAAACAACATCAAAGCCGAGTCTCGTCTCAACGCATCTAAGGTGATGTGTGCGAAGTGTTTAGCCAACATAGTGATTTCGGTCAGAGTCCGGCTCCGCTGATGCTCCAGCCCCAAAGTGTGATAGAATGTCTGTTTCGAACACTTACCGTCGTGACAAGGCAACAATGTTCTCCAATGTCATGCAGCCACGCTGCTGCAGACGCTCGCGATAATGACCAAGGCCGATGCCGTCGAGCCACCCGGCAAGGGATGAAGTATTTGACGCATTCGAGTCAAGTGTCATACATGAGCCCGAGTACTGGCTTGATCGGTGGGATGGCATGGAGGTGGTGGCGGCATGCGTCCTGAAGAAATGTGGGGCGTTAATAGTGTTTATGCAATCGCGGATTGATCCGCCACTGATCCCCAACAAAACATGATCAACTTGATTGATCGTGAATACCGATGCTTGATTCCTTAGACTAACAGATTTCCAAACTGGAATTTGAACTTCTTCTTTTTTTGATTAGTTAATTAAATTATCGTTCCCGTCGTTTCGTTTTCTGTTTCTTACCTAATGAATCGATCCAATGACTTCACCACCAAATTGAAAGGCGTACGCTCATTTGGCATTTGCTTCCAACAGTCCAACATCATCTGATGCAACTGGGGCGGGCATCCGGACGTGCACGGCAGACGGTAGCCCGATTCGACCTTGCGGATCACCTGAAACAAAAAAGTTAAGAATGTGTGAATTAATCAACAAGAAGAAAATGCACTGGACCGAGATGATGCTAAAGAAGAAGGAGCGCTCAATCCGCTGCTGTCGTTTCAACGTCATTGAAACGTAAACAATACAAGACAACGAGTCGGTTTTCAAAGCGGGCGCTTTCAGAACTATCAATGAAAATTGAATTGATGCTCAAATGGGTGAACCCTTAATATTTCCAGCTAGGGTATGATGAGGGATGGCTCTTAGATAGTACCAAAAACGTGCACTTAGAGACGAACAAATTGGTTGTGCAAAGAGGCAGCCAATTCGAGCCAGCCAATTCGGATCTCTGGCTCTATAACATCACTGTTTGACCCTCTTATACAACATGAAGCCAAAAACACCATAATATTATTGTGGAAACAGCGTATGAAAAAAACGGAAGTACAACTCGATATGATATATTTAGTCGCGGCATCTAAGCGCCATTGTCTAATTTCAATTGTGTATTTTCAGCATTAACACTCATCACTACCGGTTCCGAGTAGTCAACGACTATTGTGTTAAGGGGTAGTAAGTAGGGGTGGTGGTGGTGGCACCCATTTTACACGTCAGTGATCGGATCTATACTGAGGATGGTGTTCGCCTCCCCCTATTCGGATGGTAAAACACACAGAGAGTGTCCCAAATCCAGGTCAAACTGAGACTATATTAGAAGGATAGAATCACGCAGCAAATGCAACAAAAACGTTTGACGATATCCGCACGCCGTGATGCTGCGTCGCAAAATGGCGAGAATATTCGAAAGGGGGAAGTTTGTCTTATCAGTTTGAGCCGAAAAGTGCTGACTACCTACTACTCGAGCACAACGATGGCTGTGATAATGTTGAAAAGTGACAAAAAGGTGCGCTTCCGGGTGGCGCGGAAATCTATATTCATTATTTGTCTATGATAGATAGAAAGAAAGTGAGTGACATCCGCAAGTTGGAATTTGTTCTGGTTCCTAACGGAAGGGCCCGTGTTTAGTATCGCAGTCGCTCTCGATAGTTGATGAAAAAGAAAGAAACTACGGTTGAGGGATCCCCGAATCGTTCACTTTGATAGTGATCGGGCGATTGCGGTTTACTGCGCTCGGCTAAGCGCATGCAGTATTGACAAAATAACTGCTATCAGTTTAAACAAGTACCTCTTCGTCGTTCATCTCCCAGTATGGACTCTCGCCCTGGTTCTGGATTTCCCATGCGACGACGCCAAAGGACCAGACGTCAGATGCCTCCGAATAGCGTCGTTGGCTGATCGCCTCGGGTGCGCTCCACTTGTAGAGACATCGGCCAATCTGTTTTGATAAAAGTGGTTAATTATTGATGAGTGCGACGGTATTATCGTACCTGATGTGGGAATTGTGTGTCGGCAATCTTGCGCGCCATCGACATGTCGGCCAGTTTACAGCGGAGTTGTGAGTTGATTTGAATGTTACGCGCAGCCAAATCACGATGGACATAGCCCAGCTCGACGAGATGCTTCATGGCGCTGGCAACGTCGGCCATCATGCGCAACTGTTGTACTTGATTGAACTGGCTGCGGTGGAGCTGAAGGTACAGGATTTAGAAAAAAAGAATGGATCGAGGAGAATGCGACTCGAGAATGTTATGCCGTTCAAAACCACCACTCCCCGGACTTTAAAGGGCTCTTATTCTACATAACGTGAACGTGAAATAAAACAGAGACGACGGAGCGAATATTCATCAACCGCCGAATCCATCTAAGCGGCCCTGAGAGAGGGGTTGAAAGGGCAGTAGAAGGCACAAGCGTGAGAAATAAGACCTGTCGCATTACGACTGAACGGATTACACCACCAGATAAATACTTACTCGGAGAAACTCGTCCAACGCTTGATGCTCCATCCACTCGGTGACAATGATACTTCGCGCCGAAATGATGCCTTCAATGGCGATCACATTCTCATGGCGGATGCGGCTCAAAATGGCCACGTCGTTTTTGAAGTCGTTTACTTGTTGACCAGTCGCATTTGACTTGACACGTTTCACCAGAACTGGCATTGCCGAGTAACCGTCCACGTCGAGCATTTGACCCTTCAACAAATCATATGGCTCGTCGGGATTCGAGCGACATTGGGCACCAATTTGAAGACGAGTGTGATCGAGCTCTTGGGGTTGATTTTGACTGGCCGACAGGGCTAACTGTTGCTTGACGGTTTGATTGACAATATCATGCTCCCATAGTGGATGCTCGCGATGAACGGGCTGGAAAGTGACATCGGGGCCAGCGTCCAGCTCCGTCACATACTTGCGACCCTTTTGGTACGAGGCGCGCCGGGTGCAAATGGCGAGGAAGACGACGATCATGATGATGATGACGGCGACACCGGCGGCAATGCCGGCGATTTTGGCGGTGTTGTCGGGCGAGGGGAACTCGGTGTTTGGCTCGGACGTGATTTGATCGGTCAGAGCACCCTCGGCATCGGTGACAATGTTCATTGGCATTGATTTTGGCCCGGCCCCGTGCTGGGTGATGGCTTGGACCTTAACATTTGTTGTTAGTACTAGTATTTTGGTTTTTAAGGGAGAGAATAGACTTGAAGTTATTCTGGGGCAACAAAATTCGCTCTCGTGGTTGTTTGTGTTGCATTATTCATCCCATTACTTTACACTATTTCTGAGGTGATCTCTCCTACTACTACTCTCGTCGGCCCCTTGAAGACTTTAGAAAACAAAAAACACTAGAATCGAACGCTGTGATGATCCAATTATGGTCGGGGTTCGTTTTTTTTAACGCCGTGTGCTCTGAAAAATAAATTTTCGAAAAAACGTTTCTCAGTCAAAAAAAAGTTGTCGCAAAACACACGGCACGGTGTAACGAAGACAACAACACAGCAGTTAGATACGCCACCACCATCGAGTTAGATCGTACAAATTATAAGTGAGTTAAAGTATACACATTTTCATGTGACCCCGATGTTGTAGCTGCTGGCTCTAACGCTAATATGATTCGAGACGTAGCTGGAATGCACTTTTTTCGAATGAACACACACAATACGGAAATCTCCCACTATCTCCCCCACCACGTGACGATCGTTTTCTGTATCGAAACATAAAAACGCATGGAGTAAGGGATTTTTAGCGTTTTGGCGTTCTGCGGCCGAAACCACAGGATTATGGTTGGCAACATAGGCACCCCCAAACGGGCGCGCAACCACCGCCAAACGCACACATGGGGAGAGAGCCCGGGACTCTTGGCTTGGGAATTGAATAAAATAAAGAACTCGGCCCCGTGCTTATCAGCAGCCGAGTGTGGTGGTTCAATTTGGGTGGAGAAAAAGGAAATCAGTTATTGTGGATTGCGGCTTTGGGACATCTGGCATAATGCCCACTATATTGACTGCATATAATAAATAAGTAAGGTTTAATATACTTAGTGAATAACTTATGCGACACTTTGTGCGAGTCTTTGTGACGATGGCGGAAAGAATAGGGGGGATGATTCCGTATAGTGTGTGTGCAGCTGGACAAGCGCCAGTAATGTTGTAAAAATAGTGTCTGACAAGTGAAATGAACACAATGTGAACAATGTTGACCCTTTTTTTAATTAGCCCGGACATTAGCATGTTCAAAAGCTGAAATTTCCGACCGCCGCAACTCATTGCGTGCGTTTGGACAGCTTCCAAATAAGTTCCATAGTTTTTTTCGAATTTTGTGCTTACCTGGAAACTATAACGCGTGCCGGGTTCCAAGTGCTCCAGGATAATTCCTTGATCAACAGTCGTATTCTGCATGGTGACTTTGGATTCGACATTGGTTAGATACGTTTTGTACTCGAGCACACTGCCGCGTTCAAGTGGATAAGGTGGCTGCCACTCGAAGGCAACGGACGAGGCCGACTGGTGGCCCTTTTCGACAAGGGGCGAGGCGGTTATGCGTGGCGACACGGCGATGTCTTTCGTGGTGGTGGTGACGGTAGCAGAGGGTTGATAGGAGTCAATTTGGTACGGGCCGGTGACGCCGTTGATGGCGATGATCTGAAAGGTGGATGGTGAGTAAGTGTTAACCACAAATCGCGTTCGGTCGACTCTAAAGTCGGTGTAGTTGAGTTATCCGTACACACACACACATTTTGCTGCACAAATTACAATTTGATTAACCTTTGCCGTGGGGTGACTGAGGAGAGATCTAACTACCACTCACTGAGTCGTTCGGTGACGCTAAATAAAATTATCACTACTTCTTTAGGTTAACTACAAGTCGAGATCACCAATACAAGCGGTGATATCAAAGTTACAGCTGGTTATTGGAAGAACTGGTTATTTTTAGCATGTAATTAGAAACTATCTGGCTTACAGGTTATGTGTGTCGTACGACTAAACATTTTGTTCATTGACGCTTATCTAATCAGAGTGTGTGTGTGTACCCATGAACACACACTTTATTCTCCTTATACACCAATATATAGTGTACGGAGCGACCACTTCACAGACATGCTTGAAGTATCGCGGTTTTCCCCTACCTTGAATGTGTATCGCGAATCGGCACTCAAGCCGGTAATAGTCGCCGTCAACTCGCGCGTGATCGCTGGATAGCGCACGCTGGACGAGCAGCTCGAACAGTAGTCATTGGCACACTCTTGACACAATACACCATACTCGGTGTCGTCACGTCCGCCCAGATCGGCTGGTTCGGCCCAATTAAGGGTGACGTTGTTTGCGGTCACATCGCCAAGGGTTAGCGACAATGGAGCACTTGGTGTTGTCGTACAGGGGGCGTCAGATGATTCACCGGCAGCGCGAGCATAGCCACTCATACAGGTGCATCGGTCACGGCTAGTAGTTGCGTATGAAACGGCATTTGACGGACATTGGCGACATTGCTCGTTTCCGGTACCACTTTTGTACGTGTTTGGCGCGCATGCTGAATAGAGAATTAACAATGCTTATTCCGGGTTCTACGTTCTTTTTTGTCACTTTCAAGTGGCGGACAGCAGCGATCAAGTGTGATTGAACGGTCGACTGTGTGTGACGTCACACACAAGTCGTCGTCGTCCGTTCCGTGTTTTTGTACACTTCAAACACCCAACTGAGCCAAGCCAACTGAGCAGACGACTTTTTTTATCAGAGAGCCTAGAGTTTATTCAAGTGGTCATTTCAGTGTACGCCAGAAGTAGTATCACACGTGGGAGCGTATGAGCCGAAAAAGGATTGGTGTACTCTGTCTGCTCGTGTATATAAATTAACTATTTCACTTTTTTTTTCACTAACTTACGTCAAGAAACATACCAAAAGTATTGCTTTGGTAATTTCATTTTTTATTTACCGAACAAAAAACGTTTGACCCCCTATGTTTTGAACTTGACGTTTTTATTGTGCCACCAAACACTAAAAGAAAAGGAGAGGCGCACTTATTGCATAAAAATGACTGGTAAAGTAAAATACAAAGAAGAACAGGCAAAGAAAAGGCAAAATAAAACCTAGCCTTGTCGGTGCTACACCCACTTCTTTGCCCCCTTCACTCGCTCGGTTTCGCCCGTTTTGAAAGGATTAAAATGACCAAGTTTATTTATGCTTTGTCCCCTTGCTTGGCTTTCTGTTTTGGGTGCCGCTCCATTTTTTGAAAAAAATAGCAAAACAACACACTTACCAACACATTCAGTATAGTCGGCATTCGGCGTGTATCCAGCGCGGCAGAAGCAGACGCCCGAGTTGATGATCCACTCACCATGCGCATTGCAGTGGTACTTTGGTGTTGAACTCGAAGAACCCTAAAAATGATGGTTATATATCTCGTAATGCCGCATTTGACTCGCGTCGATCGTGATTTGATAGAAAGTGTCGCTAAAATTCACTGACATTGGGCGAGTTGAATTAATTAACATGGCTGACTAGGCCACGCCACTTCTATGGGATCGCAGCGCGCTAGGCCAGCGGCTGAAGTTTTGCTCCTCGATCGTAAAAAATTTGCATCAATCATGCAGACCGCGTTGCTATGTATCTTGTCGCGAAAAAGTATTTGCACTACAACGTGTATCGCTCTTTCTTTATTAATTTTTGTTTTATCGTCATAAATACCAATTAAACTTTACGCAAAAATGTGTCCAAATTTGGTCAGCACATTCACTAGTAACTGGAGGCATTCACTATCGCTAAGCAGGTTCAATCAATCAAGCAACTAACACAGACTGCCAATTCAAGTTCTTTCTTATCAGTGAGGTGGCACACCAACCAGATTGGGTGGGTTATGGTAGGGGGTGGACGACAGCCTGTCAGAGTGTAAATTGTTAGTGCTGTTTTCTGCTTAAAAACACTCTTTTTCGTCGCAATCATTGTTGCTTTTGTTCAACTGGGTCCAATTAGGGCCCCGAGAAATAATCGAATCTCGTCGTCGAATCAATATCTATACATAATTATACATCTACGATCCACCAACTACTTAGTCAGTGCACGAGCGCGCACACATAAAAGCAGATCAAAAATCGATGTGCATTTAGATTCGCCAATCAATACCTGAATCGCATTGGCAACGCAACGGCCCTGGGCGGCGGCGGGTGATGACGAGGCGCCAGCATTGGTACGTTCGTACTCGGCCAAATTGTGGATTGTCTGTGGGCAGTATTTGTAGTAGACGCGAATGTGCATGATGGTCAAACAGGCGCCGGCATCCTGAATTATAATGTTGGACAGGTGAAGGATAGGGAAATCCATAACGGTGGTTGTCGAGATGGATAAGCATCTCCTTAAGCTGCCTTTATGACAGGGCACAAAACTTCACTCGGCCTTGAGTGGTAAGTGAACAAACAACACAACTATGTGCGTTTGAATTAAACGGCCACTTAGTAAACACTGTCAAGAGATAAATTTTATACAGCTTCCGCTGGCGTTTATTTCGTCGCTTCGAGAAAGAGTCTACGTTTACTATCCTTCTAAGTCGTCAATGTTAATTTGAAGTACGCTTTCTTTTTTTTGTTGAGCTAATCCGTCGATGATCTGCCGACAGTGTCGTAGCGGAGGTGAGCTTGTATTTCTATCACTCAGGTTCATCACCCCGCGAATCCTCACCTCCACTTCTAACACAACAGGGGGACTCACTGTCAGGGATCACTCAACACAAAAGTGTAAAAAAGCACACACTGGTCTCTCGACTCATTCGGGCTGATTATAAATTCAAGCTTTTTAGGGTTGAGAGCAATGCGAATCAGTGACTCAAATCTAAGCCGATTAAAATCAACTGATTTGGAGGACGTGGGGGCAAGTAGCATTATAGATTGAATGGATCATCCCTTATTCCGCCAATTATTTAAAGTAAGAAACAAAAAAGGCGTCAAAAGTGTGAAACCGATGGGAAATATGCTCCCACCAGCTCGAGATGGTGGTTTTCAAGTTGTTTGAATAATAAGGTTCCGATTTTTTTTCGACTATTCTCGCTGCCAAACCACATCAGAGTAAACAAGAGTGCATTTTCTCATGTTATTGATGCACTAAAAAAAAGTACACCTCTCTCTGGCGGTGGTGGTGAGGATGGCGGTGCAACGTGTTATCAGCTAGTCTAATTGATTACGACACTAGAAAGACGTAATTGACTTTTTAAATTTTGAATAATCGACTTTCGCCCAAAAGTGACATAAGTCGATATCCGTCCGTGATGCGTACCTGAATGGCGACGTAAAGGCCCTTCTTGGACAATGGGCCAATTTCTCTCGTCTCCTTGTTCGACGCATTCATCTCGCCCGGGCGGAAGCGGCGATCGGCGGCAATGGTGTCGATTTTGGTGTACTTGTTCTTATTCCACTCGGGCGTGTCGTGGCGCCCATCGCTCTCGTAGTAGTACAGGTTGAACGTTTCCTTGCATACCGCCACGTTTTTAATGTCCTCGCACGATCTTGAATAATTGATTTAAGTTTTGCCTTTAGTGCACGCGTTTTTGCGCTCATTATGTGAACATTAGGGGCATTTTGAATCATTAATATAATTCAAGTCATCATTGTACTCAGAATAATAAATGTCTTGGACACATTTTTTAAGCAAAAAAAAGTCTGATGTCAGCACATCATCAGCCGATAAGTGCTGTACGAATAATAAGAGCATACGACAGACTAGTTTTAGCGATGGCTAAAACAACAATATCGGCTTAAACCATGTCACAACTACTGAAAATGAGTGCCTCTGCACTTTCTTCGATCAGCTACTTAGTCGTTTAGGCGCGGCGTTACAGATTAAAAATATTTATGATCATCGATCTCCCCACTCCCTCGTCGTCATGAGCCAGAACAATGATTAAAACAATGTGAAAACGTTTGCAAGCTATGCGAGGCAATTTTAACCCTAAAATGAGTGGAATTTGACTGTCGACATTGTGACTCTGGAATCTGTTGGGCAAAATCAACGGGTTTAAAACACACGCTAACTTCAAACGCGGTCAGATCACTTGTTTATGACTTGGTACTTTATTTACAATCAATTGAAAGCGAAGATGCCAAAAATACAATCTTGACAAAGGTGTTCAATTATTTGACCCCCTCCCCCGAGAAGAGAGAGAGAGAACGGGGTAATAAGATGATCCCATCAGCTGGGCAATAATGTTCTTCACTTAGTTTAGGAATTTCTGTCTGTTTTTTTCTCAATCACATATGGGGCGGTGGTGGTGGTGGTGGTGGTGCACCAACGCTTCATTTATATGAGATTATTTTCTTTTTGCTGCAGAGTCTGACTCTGTTTCGGATTGTTTTTCATGAATTTTTAAAATCCGAGCACAAAACATGCGTTGTTTCAGAATAGAGCCTTTAGCTGCGATGGCCACTTCCGCGACTAGAACGGGTTTATAATGGTTGCAGCCTCGGGAAGTACATCGTGAGCAATAAGTGACGCAATAAGGGGCTGTATCCGTGATAGTAATCTTTCTTTCTCTATTGCTCACTCTCTATCCCACTCGGTCTGCAACTAGGTGATATCCTTATCGGTAAGGTCATCACATAACCACATCGAATTTTTAGACGCTATTTTTCGAAACTTTATGATATCACACACTCACTAGGCTACGGCGCGGCCCGACACGTAACAAAAATGTTTGAATAGTGCGGTCTCGATAACGACTACAAAAACCATATCAGAGCTACCGGCCACCACCGTCACCACCAGCCGACCGGCACCACCATCCCCTCACTAGCATATACACACACACACACCACCATAGGAGCTTGTCAAAATATTGAGTTTCGGTACACATTTTTGGTGTAACTTCCACTGACAACCGAAAAAGTGAAATGTGGAAATATGGTGTTAGACATGATGTCTGATTATTTTTCCTGATATTTTTGTAAGTAACCTATATTTGGCCGCCATTCTAGTGAATCGTGAAATATTAAGAGACTAGCCTGTGTGTGTGCTTGTGCGCGTTTTAGAGTATGTTTCAGAGTTCAAATGTGGTTATTAGACGGAAGGAGGTGCCCATAAAAAGATGTGGTAGATTATATCTCGCACTGTGTGTGATGTTTCGCATCCTATCACGTTTCCATATTCATAATAATTCGAGCATGATCGAATGAGGGACAGAGAAAGAGTAGACTAGTACACGGTTAAACAAACTAGCGTCTAGCACATCGGATCTTATCAGACATCGAAACGCACACACAGCGGGTGACTGAAGCGCTACTTTCTAAACTAGCTGATCGAATATACACTTTTTGGATCGACTACTTTTTTTTGCCTTAGTCCCTGATTGATATCACACATTTTAAAAAGAGGATCAGCCACTCTCTTCACTCGATGCTTATCATCAGAGCTGGTCTAATCGGGTCGCATGCGCGAGCGAGCGAGTTGCCAATAAACAATGGCCATGCCAAGGAATGAGAGCATATCACTACTACTTTAGGTGGGCACTTGGACGCACGTGGGACGCTCATTCAGGGACGGGCCTAATCGAAATTTGTGGTCGACCCCCGACACCACCATTCACTTGATTCAAATGAATATATGAACATAGCATGCGCTATCAGGCATCACCCTAACTCGGTTTTAGAGGTGCATCACGCTCACCTAAAAACATCGAGAGAGAGACAACAATAATATAAGCGCGTTCGGCTAAACCGAAACTATTTGTTGCAGTTGTGGCTTCGCGCTCTGGTGAGGTCGGATCGGGGCGACTCGGCGCGCGGTGTGGGTAACATGCAATTGTCGTAATTTGACTTATAATTTTTAGTTGCCCACTCTAACTCTCGTGGCGGTCGACACCACAAAATTACATAATCATTCGACATGGACGGACAAATCTTATGTACGATGTGGATGGGCGCCTAATGTCCAAATTATAGGCAACGCAACAAAGTCATCTATTATCCGGCTCACTCTTGATCTCGATTTTCTATTTCTATAACTGGCTTTCCTTTCAAGACGTTCTAACGAGTCTTGCTGCTCCTTTTAGGTGCATTTTCGCGTACGTAACAATTATGCTGGTTAGTCGGGGTACTGATTAAAGCAAAAAAAGTGAGTGCTAAATTGGTGCTTGGGGCGCGAAGAAAAGTAGGGTTAGAATGGAGTAGGTACCTGATAGCGAATTCAATCTCGATAAAGACGCGCTGCAATTGTTGGTTCGTGTTGTAGTTGTCGATGTAGTGCGATCTGACCCAATTGTCCTGGTTCGGCTGGTTGACCTGGCACACCTGCATCATGCGTGACTCGTTGCCATCCGCAGTGTGGCCGCTCACCTCATCCCACTAAAAGTATTATGGTTAGCGCCTGGTTGCTGCGTAGTAAGGTAGGCCCAGCGTGACAAGTGTAAGACGTAAACAGTTTACATTTTTGACCATTTTTTAACTGGCCAAGGGGTCAGATCAAGAGGTTTGATCTGGGACGCATCATTTGGAACAAAGGCAAAAAAACGAGCGACGAATGGTGAGAACACACGAACACCACTCTTTAGAAACATTCCACCGTAATGAAGAGATCGGCGCTTGAGCTGAGATAACCAAATACCAAGTTTTAATGTAATTTGTATGCCAAAAAAGACAAAAAAGAAAACGAGTCGAATTTATCGCTATGTAGTTAATATTTTAGTACCAAGTATACATATACACGCGCCACATAGTGCAAAGAGAATGGCCCCGGGCCAACTACGTCTCAAAATCGTTAAATCTCATGAAGCCCGATTTCCTTTTGTATGCAATGAGTATCTGCAACGACTTGGCGTGAAATTAAGGCGACCTACAGCTGTCAATATGAGTGGTGTGGAGCTTGGGTCTAACTAGATTGATCAACGGGCGCTGGGCGCCAAGACGCATATTTTTGTTTCTGCTTGATCTAATTGTCCGTAGCACTTAATTTTGTCAGTTTATTTAACGCCGCGGCACCAGAAACTTTTCGAATTGAGCCCAAATGCAGCAGAAACTGGGTTGCAACGCGTCGTGAAAGCAACGCAACGAAAAAGTAATTACGAAATATCGTTACAACGAAATGGGGATGCTTACGAGTGAACTACACTTAGAGTCTAAAAGAGGAGGTCAATCCGTCAAAAATCCAAAAATGGCGTCAAAGTAAACGGCACAGGCTTAGTGTAACGTAAAGTAAGAAAACTATTTTTGATTGAAATCAAATACTATATGATGTGCTTGTAGTGAAAACATTCATTCAATTACTCGTATAGTATTCCCCGCTCTTTATTAAAACTAAACGTGATTTAACCCCCTAAAAAAACTAATGGTGTAATCTGGTACCCCTAACCCTAAGCCCAAACGCACTCTAGGCACTAGGTAGTGTGTACAAGGGGCAACAAACACAACGCCGGAATTAGCAGCAGCGATAATCCCTTTTCTAACGGACTAAATGCGTCGCTGAGCCTTGAAGTCAAGCAAATTTTGTGACTCTGTGCTCGGCTTGTGTCAATATTTGAGTCGAAGTGAGCTCACCTTTGAATTTTCAGCAATTGTCCATCCAAGATCCGACGTAGCGTGACGCGTGTCGAGCAGCAGGCCTAAAAAATATAACGTAATTAGTGACTGTGAACACTTTGGTCGACGTCAAATATCCGGCACGATATTTGACTGTTGTTTTTTCAAAAAGTGGAGTTTTATGAATATTTTCTGGGGTCGTTAGTCAACTTGTTTTTTTGATGTGATCAAAGCAAAAGTCACGGAGCGTCAACTAGTTCTCAAAAAAATGAATATTGACCTTTGAACTTGGGAATGTCGTCTTGACTGGTGTCTAACGTTGGCCCGTGTTTGTATAGCTACCGAAAACAAGTGTGCATTTCTTGTGTTGAATTTATAAAGTTGTGTGAAATAAAAGGTCTATTCAATATTTAATCAACAAATATGAACGCATTGTTAGTGCTTGCTCCGTTTACTTAGTAACGTAGTCATCACGATGAGCTGAATGTACAGTCCGATTTTCTGGTGGGCTTCCGAACTTCAACTCTGTTGGCAATTTTTTTTTCAAAGAATGAAACAATTGACCTTTTCGAGGCATAAGTGATTCAAAATCACTTGACCTATTGGGCCTAATTATCGCCTCATATCACGCTGCGGGGAGCGCAGGTCTTATGTATGGCCAGCCGAGCGAAAATAAGTGTCACTTCACCAGTCTGCTCTCCATATAAAGAGATAGGGGTGATGTGTCCGGTGATTTTGTCTTAGTGCTACATTGTCCAGCTGTCAATAACTCTTCTCGTCGACGACGAAATCAATAACAAGGGCTCATTACTCAAACAGGTCGCCGATTGTAGGCCCCTGACAAATATCGGCCTGATGCTCAGACTGAACGACCCTTTTGTGTCAGTTTTATGGCTTCTTTTTTATTTTGCTGCTCACCCGAAAAGGATCACAGAATATATGAATGAATAATTGCGACTCGAAGCTGATTAGACTGACGCTCCTCCCGTCTGGTTATTACTTGATAGCAGTTCCTTTAGCATTTTTTGTAAGGTCTAAGGAGTGATAAGAACCGCCCGGGAGCGACGACCGGCGCTGGGACTTCCCATGACTCTCAGCTGGTTTGATATGGATCTGTTTTCGATAGTGTGATGATCTATTCAATGCATCTATATCAGCGTCACTATCACGGGCATGATTCGCATCTAACAATTAAAACCACGAACCCTGTCGAGAGAGATATTTGGCGAGCATGACCGATTCTGACATTATGTGACGTTGGTCATGCGCCAACACAACAACGGCGTTGAAGCCGTGATTGAATGCGATGACAAAAAACACTGTGTTTGGTAAATGAATGAAGAAAACCGTCCATTCTCACACATAACATGACGCGCGGCAGGGGGCAGCGAACAAATCTCGACGTGCGCCATGTTCTTACGCAGATTTCCAAACATAATAAAAATCCAGGATTAATAGAGAGGGGCTCTAAATTGGCCCCGGGCCAGTCCAAACCTTCAATCAAGTGGATGTTTGCGGCATAGTACACACAGAGCACACGCTTACTTTTGGTCACTTGGGACGATTAATGTCTACTACTGGTCGATTACAGTTGAACTATTTGGCCTGTCTTTTTTTTCATCCAAATTATTTATTCAAACCCCGACGGGGTCGGCCGCTCACTCGAAAAAAGGGAATGATATGTTTGAGGCCGGCCCCTCTCTCTCTCTCGCTTTGGGTTCGGATCATGCGCGCGGTAGGAACAAAAGACATACACATGGATAGATTGGTTTTTTTCGGGGGTCGAGAGAGAATGAGAGTCGTTCTTATTTTTGGGTTTTCTAAAGACAGGCACCAAAATTCAAGAAATGATCCGACACCGACTCTTACTAACATGTCAGTGTGGCACACTTCAGTCAGGCAATGACGTACTTTGTAATACGCTCTAAGTCAGAGTGCCGCTCTCTTTCTGAACGCCATGTGTATACGGCACGCATATGTATCGGCTTTCGATATATTCGAGTAAAAAATTTCTAATCAATCAAGTGATAAGATTTTCGCCGCTTTTTTTAGGAGATCAAGCGCGGCGCGGCATGATCCAACGCATTTGTGTCAGATTGGCCGTGTTTTCTTTCCAACCGTGAAAAAAACAAGTTGACTAACGACAGAAAAAAAGACTAAACTAGACGGGTTTTTTCATGTGTTTCTCTTTGACCGAGCTGAGCTTTTATTCTTACCTTCATTTGCCAGTGCCAACACGGGCAATATAGCGAGAAGATTTCTTCTTCTCATTATTTCTCTGTTGCGTTTTGTGTTATAATTTCATAAATCTTCGTGATATTTTTCTTCGTTAGGTTATTCTCTTGTTAGTTATCCCCTTGCAAATGTATTCTCTCGGGCAAGTTCGTATTTTTTTCTGTTGGTGGATAGTGCAATAGTCAATAGATATCAAAAAAAAGTAGTGTTTCACCGTTTGCTTTGAGTTATGCCCATAGGCGTCAATTTTTGTCTCTTTCTCTATCAAAGGAGATTTTACGTTGGAGAAAGAAGCGGAGGACACATTCACTCGGGCTCAACACAGCGATAGTCGCGCTGTGGTCGAGCGGAGGACCCTGATCGAACACCGCTTTTGATGGCGGACGAGAGCTAGGAGCAACAATTCGAAATTGATAATGATGATGGTGAAGTCTGATTGACTCTCTGTGTGCACAGTGATTGATGAAAATAATAATAAACAACTGGACTCACTCTGTACTGCTGTTTTTAACCAATTGTACCCCGACGACTGGGAGTGCACACACCAGTTGCGCGTCAGGGCTGAATAATGCCCATCAAAAAGTGTTTATAACTTTGGAAAAACATTTAATAATTGCAGGTGCATATGTGTGTAGCCGAAAAACGATGTTATTTCATCTTCCCTCTTGTTGGATTCGTTAGAATGACGACGTAATAGGCGACACCGCCATTCCATCCGCCCCCAAAATGACCACCCCTTCTACATCCACATTTACACTCGATTACTGTTTTTCCTCTTACCACTACTACAAGCAGTTATCATAATAGTTCCCGGTCTTTTCAAGTCTTTAGTCACGAATCGTGACTCACGATGTATCATGTTGATGTCCATTTACAGAAGAAACAGCTTAGACCCATTCTTATCTGGGCTAGCTTAATATTCGATTTAAAAATGTGCTGATCGGATATAGTTACACAAAATTAGGTGATATGTGCGTTTAGAGCCCGGGCCCAACTTCGACGCCGTCGCGGTTAGGCATGCTCTTATCGGCACCCGTAACAATGAGAGGGACAAAAAAGGCAGAGGTACACGGCGGATCCTTATCGCTGCGTCGTTTTGGTCACAAATTGTGTGTCGACGCTTACTTGAGTTGAGTGCATCTATAGATCCGGATTTCGGCACCGCGCACACATAGACACGAATTTTGGCGCCAGATTTTGTCGAAGTGATTCGACACGGGAGTAGTAGTAGTGGTTGAACACAAAAAGAGGATGTCAATCGTGCTTTGGTGAAGTCACACTTATTATCCTGCGTCTCAGTTGTTTGGCGACTAGTTGTTATTTAGAGTGCTCATTCGTGATATTTTGTATGTCCCCTCCCTCACTACCCAACCCGGTTTACTCTATGCCCAAAGTATCGATATACTGTCAGCGACATGACGCTATTTTGATAACGACCAAGTGGCCAACAAAAAAATGTCCGACAATATGCAAATTGGACTCGACGTAAAACAAATATTCTCTTCGTGGCATCGCGCTGGTGTGCTTGTGGTTGATGAGATGCAAAAAATGAGAAAAATAAACGATATAATCAAACAAACTAAATACGGTTATTGTATGGCGAATATCGACCACTTTATCACTTGTCGACGAGACTCAAACAAAACTCATTACTGATGTATAGGCCCCAGATATGAATAAGACGCAGGGCCTGGCTCTGAGCCTATAGTGTGTGCTAGTCACGGCATATGGTTTAATAATGACGATCGCGTCGCCACAATATCAACTCCGAATCGGATCGGACCGGTAACATGGCCACACAATTGACTCTTGATATTCATCTTTCGCTTATTTCACTTCGAAAAATAAGTGGACGCGTGTAAAGACATCGCGACATAACAAGACCAAGATCGATGATAAAACGGTTCATTGTGTCGGACTATGCGTGTACCATTTTTTTTGTTTCGGGCAGTGGCCGATGACCGTCAAAACGATGTTGATAGATGGACAATACAGTAGACGATGAGTCTGGCCTCAAAAAACATGAGTTTTTTTGAGTTGAATAAAAGTTGCCAAGATTCAATCAAAAAAGAACGAACGATGACGATGTCTACTTGTGTGATCAAAACAACACCTAACGGGCCAAATACCAAACAGTCAGCATGAGCGACCATTTGGAAAGGCATTTTTTGCGTGCATATCCAAACCATCACTCTCGCTCACTCTCTCTGGCCCCTTGTCGATCACGGGATTAGTCAATTGGAAACATGATGTCACAAATGCAATAAATCAGTTTCTATCATAATTGTCTCAATCCAGTGTAGTACACTTGAGAGCGCATTTGGAATTTTGGAACAACCGACACGTTAATTTTGCCGCGTTTACCGCCGACCCGATAAAGTGTTAATTACAGGGTCGAGTGTTCTAAGTAGCATTTTAATCATCGAGTGCACCTGGGGATGGGGGCACACACTGATTTTTTTTTCGAGAAGAAGTAAGAAGCAGCTAAGTACTATCACGTGAACTCCGAAAATTGGGTCGCAAAACCTAAATTAGTCGACCCCGTCGGGGTCCGCGCTCGGCACTCGACCCCGGCCACTCATGCAAGTACCACCAATATAACATTGGGCATTTTAATGCCACTTACGTTGCAGGGTAGTGCGCCAAGTGCGAAGACGCTCATTGACTTCAATTTTTGAAGTTTCAAAACAATACTAGACGGAAATGCAAGTGAGCCTAAAATAGGTTGATGGTGACATGGTGAGCTATGCAAGCATGAGAATAGTGAGCCGAGAGATAAGATTGATGGCCCTGATAAAGCCTGGCCTCCATTGTTTGTATTAGACGCTACACGAACACGACGCGGGGGACGACACTTCTATCATCTTTGGAGGTGCTGGTTAAAACCTAGCGGAGTGCAGGAGAGAGGCCAAAGGACGTGTCTGAGCAAATTATATTATTGTTAGGACTCAGCCTTTAGATAATGCCTCTCTGTCAATCGGATTTTTGTGATCGGAGAGGGGTTAGGAATTGGCACGTTGCACCATACATCGTACACCACCCGAAACCGCCCGATTATGCAATTCTAAAATGCACTATTTTGTGTATACTCTTGACTTTTTTTAAAACTGCCAAAAAAATCCAAAAATAACTACGAAATATAATAATCATTGAGCCACCGTTTCTGCTTCGATCAATATAAAATAGTCTAACACTTCATTTACCATATAAACTCGACGATTATGACGATTTATGATGGCGGCATCAGGTAGGATTTGAGCCAGGACAATGCTCGTTAGGAATTAGTAGTGTCTAACGGAAGACGCCAATAAAAGTTAACAGCTTCCGTTGTTCCATATTCATTAATACAATCGATTATACTACTACTTCGCCTCCTAAACCAGTTGTACCTGTTGACAACTGCTAAATTGGCGCCATATCCCGCATAGAGTAGTCCCAAATCATCTGTCGCCATATGATCAAAGCTAGCGCAGAATTAGAAATACGAGCGCAAAAAATACGAGCGCCCAGATTGATATCATGGCAAATATGTATTCAGATAAGTGACATGTCCAACGCGGCACATGTGTCCTACGTGCGTGTGCGGTAGTGTCAACGTCATTTATAGCATTTCAACTAATTAATTGCCGCCGCCGTGTTTAGAGGCCCCTGGCTTTACAGATTACTGCTTGATTCGAGTTAACAAATCGATTGCCACTTTGTTCGCCTATCCCCCCATGCGCTATCCCCGAAAAATGAAATTTCAGCAGGCGGGAGCAGCATCAGCCGCAGCAGCGGAAGTCTGACCACTTTGACGCAGAAGGGGGTGAAATTTAAAACGCTGAATGCTATGTTCCATCTACAAGTGTTCTTTTTCAGCGCGACGCGCGGCGCGCACCCCACCATGTGAGACGTTTGTAGTCGATACAAACAGGGGGAGGGCCTTAGTGGTGTGTTCCTTCGTGATTTAACTAAAATGATATCTCACATTTAACCAGTGTTAAAACGCGCTACCGCTCCATGTTAACCGCACCCATGACCCCCGGCATCGGTCGTGTTTGGATAACCTTCTGACGTGTGAATAATCACTTCTGATCGTATCTACTAATCACTGGAATTTAATTTAGAATTTACCCCCTCTCAACTCACTTCGCATGTACATTTCTCAATACCCGTGAATCCGCTAGTTTCTTGACCCAAGACGGAAATTGTAAAGTGTAATAGCATGAAATGTCAAACCGTGTTTGTAAGGTGCGGCATCCACTTTCAGATCTGTTTGCTTATTTCACCTCTTCTTCACTACCACCACTACTACTTCGCATCCGCTCCTCAACAATACTCGACTTTGTCGCCGACTGGTAAGCCGTTTCGTTCCGCCATTAAGTTCCAAGGTTAGCGCCGTTTCCGGTTAACCGACTTTTAGCTTCCTCGTGTGTCTATTATCGGGCGCACAATAATCGGACATCTAGCTGGGTTGTATCAATAACGGGGGCACACGACGTGATTATGCTGAGTGAAATGACCGACCAAATATTGACTAGGTTTTTTTTCAACAAATTTTGGCTCAACAAACAAGCCACACTTTCTGTCATGCGCCGATACGATATGGTCGGGGAACAAAAGAAAGCGTCTATTTGGTGACGGAAGACGATATCGAGGTCAAGAATGTATTCAAATTTTTCAACGACTTATTTTCGTGTTTAGCAATTCAAAAAGAAACTTCAAAAAGTGTTTTGTACTGGCCCCGAATCGGGGAGCTGTATCAATATATCTCGCGCTACTTCAACTTTATTTTTTGATCGGGGGTGGAATGGTACTTCTTGATTTACATAATAGCCCCCTATGAAAAGCTGGAGTCCGCAGCTTGATGCACTTGAATTGGGGCAGTGGATAATACAAGCGGCGATTTTGTAGTTCTAGTCACTACTACTTATCCCCATCGATTTGCATTTGTCGACGTCAAATCGCCAGTTGGCCACTTCGGTGACAGAAAATCCATCTCGATGGTATCCCCGGATACACAAAAGTTAAGTTTGACGCAATGACAGAGAGTGAGACCGCGCCGCATACTCGACTGATTATGAAGTCGAAAAACCGTTTGATCCGTGTCGAGGGGTGAGACCTAAGTGGGGGGTGCTTCACTTGATTTGAAAGTGATAGCGGAATCACACTTTTAACACTTTTTACTTTTTTTGTGTGACGCGATTACAGATCTAGGTCTAAAAACGGCGGTGACTTCCGGGTTTTGTATTGAAAGTATTTTGAGCCGTTGAATTTGTATTTTTTGTCTAACTTACCACTGGGCCACTTGAATAAAACAAATAGGCTGTTTGTTTTTGTGCCACTTCTACCACTATTCAAGGGTGCGTTCTTTGTTAAATTACAGACAGGTTTACATCTGCTAAGATCGGCTGCGGGCGTATAACGTCGAAACGAAAAAAAACGAAAACGATTAAATTGTGAACGATGGAACACGTTCATAACATCAGATTTTGTTCGTATAACATCATGTATATCATACCGCATTTCGACCAAATTTATTGTCGCGCTCGATTTAGAACGTTTTTACGATTAAACAAATGACACGAAGGGTGATAATGAGTGCTCTCACCATTTTTGTGCCATCGAGCCTATCTGCATGAGCGGATATTTGCTCAGATGTCACTTTATACCGTCATTGCCCATTTGGTGTTCCATCCATTCCAAACACACACCCAACACGCGGATCAATGTGGTGCTAAAATCCGACTTGTCCACCACGACAGGGCCAAACAACACAATGGAGCACAAAACCGAGCTAATAATGTCAGCGATGGAAACAGGGTTTGTTGTGAGAGCGCGTAATTATTTTCAAATCATAACCTTATCTGTTCAATTGTTTGTGTAGTCAAGATGGGCAGGTAATCTAAGCGGGGTATCTACTTGAGTTTTGATTTTAAATCTATGTTTACTCATGTGGCCCCAGCTCGAGTTCTTTTTCTGCTCTGCTCTCTCTCGATACATATATTGGCCGCTCTCCCAAGCCCAAAATTATAGGGCTGCGTTTCGGTTTGGTTGTTTTGGTTCGATTCAAATGTATCAAATGCACCGACGCCGCTATCCCGCCACCCGCCACTATAGCACCCACATCTTCTTCAACGGTATACATTATTATTATTTTGGCTACTCGGCCTGGTATTATTTTTAATTCCATTCTGTAAATAGCAATTAGAACCGACGCCTAACCCCCCACTGCCCAAAAAATGCCAATTGAGGATTTTGGATCGTCAAAACGAGTGTGCAATTCCTGTGGAAACAGAAGCGGTGCAGCTTGGTGCTATAAGGGTGCTATAAAAACTCTTTTCATGAAATGCACAAAGAATTTATGATGTTTGGCTCAATCCAGCTTTCCATTCAATTCAAATCCCCGTTTACGAGGCACGTCTAATCGGCCAAACTGTGCAGTTTTGATATTTGCCACGCTTGGCGTTTAATTTGAGCCCCCGACCACCACTGAGTAGGGTCACTCATCGTTATCACAAACACAGCTTGACACAGTTAGCCTGTGCATCTCAAAGCAACCATGCCGACCATACGCCGGTGATATCGTGGTTGGAGACCGAAATAAAACCTCATTTGTGATACGCTCACTGTGAGTGAATGTGTGTGTGTGTACCCACTCATTTTGACTACTAGTTCTAACACTGATCCGTAATTACGGGTACACCACCATCACCGGGCACCTAATGGCCTTAGTCTCCTTCCCCCTCTTTTTTGCTTCATTTTTTGACGAGCTTAGAAAGGAGCGAAAACTCCGGAAAAGTCTCTCTCCAGGAGACGATTAAAATCGAAGGCCGCCGCCGCCGCCTTTCGGCTTACTCGTTTATTACACAGATAGAAATCAGCACCGTCGATTAGCGTTGGCCTGATGGTGAGGAAATGGACTTAAAAATGGCCTCTTCATCTTTGCGTTGTCCATTTTTGAGCATGATGTACGTTTAGTGTACAAAAATGTAGCGATGATTATGATGCTTGCTTTAATGACGGGATTTCGCGTCTGGTCTCACAGGTCAAATAGAAATTACTAGCTGTGCGAAATCCCGCATAATCATCATTTAAAATATCAAAGAAGGGGATGACTGTTTGCGATGGGCTTTTAGTTTTGAACATAACGCGCGGTTGCATGTGAGTGCGGTGGATACATTCAGCTAATTACACGGTCGATGATTTGCTCGAGTCGACGACGAGATGGTCTAATCACTTGTGTGATTCATCCTCAGCTTAGTTATCAATCTTACGGCCTGATCCGGGGCCGAAGGGGGAGGAGTAAAACCACACATTCCAGAGAGCTCAGTGGTATCCATTCATGCAGATATAAAGACAAAGCTCTAAATAGGTCGATTCAATTTGCGGTTTTACGCCTTATTTTATCATATTCATAAAGCAAGATTCTCGATTGCGGCCTATCGGCGAACCGGGTTACTTATGGTCCACGCAATGATTAACAAGATTCAACATTAGTCGCGTGTAGTAGCGTTATGGATCGTGTTCCAGGCTCGAGACCCGGGTTATGACAACATACAGTATAAGCACCAAGGTGTTCATTCGTCATAATACTTAATTTTACGCATTATTTTACGAAGAAAAGAGCCAATATTGCGTTACTACTGGACAGAAAGTTTTGACTTCGTTTCCGCCCGCCACTGCCTAAACCACGTTTCCCTTGCATAAGCTCAGCCAGTCACAATTACGCTCACCCGTTTTTGTAAAAGCGGGTTTTGGAAAGAGTAAAATGAGTTGACAAGACAGGCCAAAATGCATAATTACTAAACACTCGAAAGCTCATTGTTGCTAGTTTCTGGCATTAATGATAAGCTTGCTGTTGGCGTCAGATGCGCGCTGAAATTGGGCACCGATATAGCTAAATGCCTTAACCCTAGCCCCGCGAATAAACATTTTATCACTTTCTAATAATGCACAGGCGTTATCCCAGCGAGGCCTGGGCGGATTAACCGTACTGGTGTGAAAGTTCACCCTTGGTTTTCGGTTTTAGCTTGAAGTAGCGCAGTAGCCCACGCACACACACACACACACACACATGCTAATCCGACGAAAATGTATCAGGTTAATTATATGTTCAAGCCCGGTTAGTGTTCCCTTCAACAATACCATTGCCATGTATTTGAATGATTTCCCACGGTCGACCCCGATTGAAGGCTTCCATCAGCCGTGAACGGAATGTACTGAAGTGGCACTTTAGCGTTACTTTCGGCGTTTTTTTTTGTTTTACCTGGCAAAGGACACGGACGTCACTGGCAACGGGAGCAGCATCACTGACACGATGAACTTTAACATTTTTTTGTTCTGTTCCGAATATCCAAATGCGCCTATTTATAACCGTTGCCGACGAATTCAACCAAAATGTGATTGTAATCCACCTATTTTAATTAATTACTCTATACGGGGTCCACCGCGCTCTATATTATGGTCTATCCAGAGCGAATGAATTATTGATGCTTATCAGAGTGGTGCTTATCAGTATCATTTTCAAGCGAACAATAACCCACCGCGACGGTACTCATTATGATATCATTGCGCTCAGTAGCGGTTATGTCAACACAAAAGCACGTTCCTCTACTTTATTCTATTATGATCGGGCTTGGGGTCCGTTTTGTTTGAGTGAGTTAAAAGTAGAGTAGTGAAACAGTGATAGCGCTTATCAGTTGTGTTGTTGGCCCATCGTTTCTTTTTTTCGTTTTTTACTTGCTTTCAGACGAATGAGTACCGACTACTCGAAATTTACATTAAAACCGAAATAAACGGTTCAATTAGGAAGGCGGCCGCCCCCTAGTTCGCAAAACCTTATTCCGCATAGTTTCGACACGCTCGTCGCGGTTTCCGTTTTTTTCGTCCCCTGCGTTTGCTTCCAACCGGGGGGACCAAAGCTCCACGCAGCTCTGAACCCGCATCGCATCGCAGGGAGTGGAAGTTGATTCTAAACGGCGGTGATACTAGTAGTAACGAAAAACTTGAAAATTTATGCAGCAGCGTTACTCGCTTCCGCTGTGGCGACTACAGATTAGTAAGCGGACGCCGCGTGATTTGCTTTCTAAAACTAATTTTTATGATTTTGATGTTGATTTCGGATTTGATGTAACGCAAGAAAAAAAAAGAGTTGACTTGGTAAAAGTGGGGTGTCGACACCCGTGCCGACAGCATTCCAACTCTTTTTAACGTCTTACGCGCGCCAAGAATTTGGCAAAATAAAGAGAGCGCTAATCATAAAAAAGCCGTAACAAAGTTTTTGCCTAACCACATGCTTTGTTCAATGTCACTCTCTCTCGCGCTCGATCGTCGGTCGGTCGGACGTGTTGACGCGAAAATTGGCCTCGCTTCATTTTGACGCTTCAAAGGCCGCAATTTGTCATGTAGCTTCGGCGCAGATCGCGTGCCAAGTCAAGAATGGGGCTCAATCAGTGTATGAGCCGTATGAGCACACACTTTATACATTTGGTCATTTCATGTTATGCCACTTCTGGCCGCGCATCCGCATATTCTTATGCGACTAACCACCATTTACCGTGTAGGTTCTTGAGCCAAAGGACTGTTCTGCCTTCGTTTTTTGCCGTTCGTAGAAAGTGCGGAATGCTACATTGAAGCATTCTTATTTCAATTCATTTTTCGTGATTTTCGCCGAAACGCCACTGCCTGCGTTCCAAACCGTACCTTATAATTGGCGCAAACAACAGATACGCGGTGGGGGTGACCCTCTTTTCGGAGCCTTTTATCGAGCATAGTGATAAGAAACGAAGTCTCGGTGGTAATAATAAGCTCGAGCACGTTCAAACGGACTATAGTTTCAACACAATCGAATTTAGTGACACCATAACCCCACCACAGGAACATGGTGCGACATGGTGCCAAAATCAGAATAAAAAACACCAAAAAATCACACGCATAACGTGAAGCCAATTGACGACGAGGCCCTAGACTTTTTTTCAGGCCCGGAAGAGGAGTCTGGCCAATGCACCTGGCTAATTTATTTTTCACCATTATTTTTTGTCCGTATATGGTGTTGTTGATGGTGGTGGCGTATCCATCGCGTTGGCGGAAATTGATGCCATGTTTGTCTCGACGGAGTGAGACCCGAAAATGGAATTATAATCCGCTTCGGTTTCATCAATTCTAATAGTTATTTCGAACCAACTCCCCCATTTATATTGGCGGGGTGAGGGGGTGCAAAAAAACGCTTAGGTCTAGGTTCCAACGTTTGTTTGGGATAAGATGACGGCGCCCAATTTTATGTTCAGCGCAAGAACAGAAAAAAAACGCAGTCAGTGTCAAGAGTAGAAAGGGGGACATTGCATGTAGACAGAAATAGATCGACGACGGGCATGGGGCAAACATTATTGACCTTTTATGTAAAATTTGGCGTCAATTGGCCCTACCCCCTAACTACTCGACGTTCGTTGATCAATCTGGGAAACACTTTCAGGCGGTTTCAATTGTGCTTTTATCGTGGTTAGGCCCTGGAGTGGAGCCCTTGAAGTACATTTAACAAGCCATTATTGGTGTGTGTGTGCTCTAGACGTAAATGCGCAATGGTTTTTAGGTTGTTAGTTGGTGGCGGTGGTGGCATGGGAATAATGTTCATTTTATGTTCAAAAAATCCTTACACTAGTATTACATGTGTTAGCCCATTCGGGTAGTGCCACCGATTAAGCTGAAAATAACTGCACAAACAGTTTTATACGTCATAATAATAGGTCCTCCTATTTTTACGAATAATCCAAAATTCAGAATTCATTTATTTCAATTCAATCGTTGAGACACACACACACACACAGTCTGGCTCGCTCTCATTTTGTTCCCTATTCGTTGACAGATGCAAAATCTAATTATTCAACTTAATCAAGGATAATCCGATGGCCGAGTGTGTGACGTTACTATTTTATAGGTTAGAGCCTGGTTTTGATGATGGTGCTGGTGTGGCGAGCGAGGAGGTGTCAGAGTCAGATGGACTTAAGACGCGCCATTTATTTTAACAGATCATAATTACGATCTCACTTTTGGTGTTTCGCGGATATGGGCTCAGTCAATTAATAAGTAAGATCCAGGTGAGTTTAGACGCCGCCCTTCTCTTTCCGACTTACGAACAAAGATAAACATTTATTTTCGTCACATTGGCCATTTTTTTCAACTTTTCACACAATCCGCTGAAATCGTAATCGCACACGCTTCTTCTGTGTCCGTAGCGGTAACCGCAAAATAAAAAGTAGAGATACCATGCGACTGTTGGGCTTATCAGTGCTTGTGGCACTGGCCAGTGGAACAATCTTGCGGGAGACAACGACGCCAGTAGAGACTACCACTGTGACCGATACAACTACGACCACAACAAGTGAAACAACCACGGAGTCAACCACGACGAGCACAACAACAACGGAAACTACAACATCAACGACTACGTCAACCACAACGTCAACGACTACGTCGACTACTACCAGCACGACCACGTCGACGACAACAACTCATACGACTACGTCGACAGCGTCAACGACGACAACCGTACCAACCACAACCACACCGTCCCCGTGTGAAGCGTGGAAAAAGGATGCCGGCAATTCGAGTTGGGTGTTCCAAAGCAGCAAAAATGACACACTCTTTCTGGCAGACACCTCATTCCGTGTGTTCACGCGTTACATGAATAAGAAACACAAGGGCTACTGTCCATGGGCATTCTCGTTCGATCCACATGCGACAAACACCTCGGCCCAGAACAAATCAGTTGACGGTGACTTCGCGTTATATGTCACTTTGGATGCGTCAGACGCGGCGAAAAACATCACTCAAAGGGCCGTGTTGACGTTCTTGGAACATAAGGATACGTACTACTTAAACGGCGCTCAAGTTTGGTACTCGGAGAATATGTTTCCGAACGGTAGCGGCGATGATGTAAAAATGATCATGGTTGATGGGCTCAAAAATTTCCCAACCCCTAAGGTAACTGATCGTGATCTCTCAGTAACTATAGATGCTTCTTCTTGATAGAACTCAAGCCACGCATGTAACTACCCAGCCGAAGTCCAGCTCAACGTCACCGATTCGTCGCGATATGGCATCCAAATGAACCCGGCCAATTGGGAGGCGTTCAGCGATTTCGGCTCGCGCACCAAGCTGAAGAACCCAGACCACTGCCCCGCCGACAATGTCGCCACAACAGCCCAGAGTAAGCCCAGTCATTTTCGGTTTCAATCGTGTTTTTGTTTACAATCAATTATTTTGCAGCGGGCTCGTGGAACATCACCACATCGGGCGAGAACGCAACTGTCTGCGGTCGCATTGAGTTAGCCGCGTTGATTAACATAAACTACACTTCAATTTTACAAGAGGTTCACTTTAAACTTTAAATACAAAACGACTCACCATTGTTAGGATATGACAACCGGGTTCGCCATGCCGAACAACTCAGTGATTGATTACCCTCAGTCGTCAGAGTGCTTCAACGATTCGATCACTGTTACGTTCATGATGACTGAATTAGACTATCACTTTGCCAATATGACGCTGAATTTTACATCATATCAACGCAATGAGAACACCACAAAATACTGGGCAATGACGGCATCGTCAATCACCTACATGTTAGTTTCCCCAGTAGCTGTGACAAATTAATGAGATGATTTTAAAGGTCGGGAAATAATCCATGGTTTCCCAACTCGGATGCCAAACAGGGTACAGCTACACTCATGGCCAATAACTTGAGCCTGTTCAATACAACATATGGCAACTCATACAAGGTGAGTACCAGGTTGAATGGCCTGCGTTGACAAACAAGTTCAGTGCGTGAACAAACACGCTGTAAATGTGACCAACTGGAATTTGACGCTGTCCGATGTCAAACTTCAACCTTTCAACATCACATCAGACGGCATGTATGGAACCATTGAGGACTGTTCGTACGACACCAAAGACGATTGGCTCGTGCCAGGTTTACTCTCGTTGCTTAACTCTATATTGTAACATAACTTTAACAACCAGTCATTGTCGGATCTGTTTTGGGTGGCTTGGTGATTGTCGTCGTCATTGCGTACATCATTGGCCGGAGGAAAAGCAATAATGCATCAGCATCATATGATAATATGAACCATGAGAGCTAATAAATGACACAGAAAACGGCCCTTTCAATAATGTGTACACTTTATTTTTTTATGCAGAAGTAACGTCACGATTATCCACTTGGAGCGGCTGTTTCCGTCTTCCATGCTGTCTCCGTCATTGCCGTTGTTGCGCCGTTCACCGCGCCGGCTGTGATCCATGCCTTGTTGCAATCATTGCTATCGTGGCAGCATTGGCGACATTTTGAAATTTTGCGCTTGTCAGTCGAGTAGCATTGTGCTATAAGATTGAATTTAGAGACAGTTTGTCAAAGTAGAGCGTTACTTACGCCAGCTGATTGCGCTTTCGATTCGGTTATTGTTCCAATCATTGAGACACGATTCCCACTGTTTGCAACCAGCAATGACGTGGTCGACTCGGTTGCCATGGCGTTGTGACTCGACAATGTTACACGACCAGGTCTTGTACTGCGACTCATTCTCGCCAAGTGGACAGGTTACGGTTCTCTATAGATGGAAGTAGAAAAAATATAGACATAACTCTCGGCGTTTCAATTAAAATGCACAGCCATTCAATCGGAGCAACGCAATTATCTGCTCGCCTTTATATAATACCGAACGGCGAGTTACATAAACCACTTACCCCTTTTGACAGGCAATCCGAGTAATTTTTCTCCTCGCACGTCCAACACGTCAATGCAGTTGCGCTTTTGAGCAGCTTCTTCGTTAATAGAGTTGAATACGTATCAAACAACCTTCTTCTAGACGATTCGCGCTGTGCTCTCTCATCCTACCGCGCTTGGTTTTATAGACGAAGCTCACTAGGGTGAGAATAGCATTTCTTTATATAACTGCATCCGACACTGTCACTTTATGTAACATTAACAAGCGGCAAACAGTAATTGCAGTCACTCGAGACAACATCGGATTCATGATCAGTGGCATTGTTTTACTCTTCAAACACCCTAATAATGATGACATTTATTTCAACGCAACTGGGCTTGCAAACCTGTTTTATTTTTACGTCACGACGTCGTCGGAAATTCGGCTCATGTGACATATTCAAAAGTTCACATCAAAAAGCATCT